>JADBJO010006972.1:30000-52500 GCA_016801955.1 Conus betulinus
AAAAAATATTTCTTGTCCATAGGATAATTTTGATCGAATTAATGTTGTGCTAAGATGTTTCAAAATTTTGCTGTCTTGTCCCCAGTATTGTTTACTTATAACTTTAAAAAAAATTAAGCATTTTTCTTGCTTTAGTAACAATATGGTTGATATGAGCGTTCCATGTTAGCTTTGTTGTAAGAAAACAAACCCAAAAATTTTACTGAATCCTTGTACTGAATTGTTTCGTTTTCAATTTTAAACAAAGGTAGCTCAGCAGGATTACTACCATTATTGAAAAGCATCATATGAGTCTTTTCTGAAGATAATGCAAGGCCATTTGTGACCATATAATTGTTTATTTTATCAAGTTCCCTTTTGATATAGCTTCTTGATATAGTTTAAAGCCCTTTTAGATGTATTTCTTTTCATTATAACATTCATCCATATACAGATATCATCTGCATATTGTACTAATACTACATGTTTTGACAAATGTGATGGCAAATCGTTCATCAAGATATTAAATAACACAGGTGCAATTACGGAACCTTGTGGCAAGCCCATGTGAAGAGATCTAAAATTTGAATATGAATTCCCTACTCTAACCTGTATACTTCTTTTACTCAAAAAGCATTTAATAAAATGGTATAGATGACCCGATAAACCAGTCTGTTTAAGTTTATAAAGAAGCTTGGCATGCCAGACTTGGTCATAGGCTTTCTTGATATCAAAGAAAGTTGCAATAACGTTTTTTCTTCTCGCAAACTGTTGTTTTATGTTTGTTTGTTGTAAGTTTCACCAAATTATCGATTGCAGACCTGCCTTTCCTGAAGCCTGCTTGGTTTATGGGAATGATTTTATTTACTTCACAATAATGAACCAATCTTCTTAAAATAATCCTCTCCAGAAGTTTTACACGTATGTGAGGTTAGAGCAATTGGCCTGTAACTATGTTTGTCCACTGGAGTTTTACCATGCTTTAAAATAGGCACGATGACAGACTGTTTCCAGTGTTTTGGCATAACACCCTCAACCCAACATTTCTGAAACAATTTATGCAACAATAAAACAAAGTTATCTGGCAAGTGTTTAAGCATATCATTAGAAACTATATCTTATCCTACAGATGATTTCTTATTAGGAAGAGATATAAGTGCATCTTTGACTTCATCAAAAGTAATTGGGGCATTGATGAAGTGAATGTTGTCACTAACTGGATCTTTGTATTCATCTTTTCCTTCTTCTTCAGTTCTATATGTTTTATTTTTAGGGGCCAGACCTTCTAGATGCATAGAGTCTGAAAAAACATATCAGCGAATAATTCTGCCTTTTCCGAGTTTGACGGAAATTCTTTGTTCTTCAGTCTTATAGGACAAGATGGCAAATTTACGCCTTTTTTCATTTCATGAACTTTTTTTTCCAAACTTTTTGGAGATCTGTGTGGTTTGAAATTTCATTTGTACAGAAAGAGGACCAGTATTGCCTTTTCGCCTGTGCTATTACCATATTGCTATGATGATTTTGCTTTTCTTTTGGCAATTAGATTCTCTGGTGATTTGTCTTTTAGATATATCTTAAACATTAATTTCTTATTATTTACGGCTGCATCACAGGTTGGTGTCCACCAGATATTTCCTGAATGTTTGTTTGATTTGACTGGATGGAACTTTGGAATTGCTACATCATCAGCAGCTTTGAGAATGGCACAAGTAAAGTATGAATATAATTGGTCTATGTTCTCAGTATCAACACTTTCAGTATGACAAGCATCCAGACTATTTTTGAATTTCTCCCAGTCAGCAAGTTTATAAATTATATTTTTGGAATTTTGTCTACGTGAGATTCACAAGACTCTCATTTCATTAAATGTTATAATAATAGGAAGATGATCGCTTCCCAAAGTATCGTTAAAGGTATTCCAGTTACATTCTGGGGCAGCTAGGACAGGAGATACCAAAGTTAAATCAATTGCTGATGCCCTGTGTGTTGAGATGTCCGGAATTCTAGTGATGCGGCCATCGTTAAGCATATACAAACAAGAATCAACGACATTTTCAACAAAGCGGTTACTAGTAACTGATGCACAATCTTTATCCCAGAATGGGGAATGAGCGTTAAAATCCCCTGCTACCAGCCACTTTTCTTTATCTTGAAGAGTATGTAACCATTCTGTGTTAAATTCATTGGGTCCTTTAGGTAAGTACGCAGAAGAAATTATGTTTATTATATGATTTTCATTAAGCTTTAGCTTGAGCTGCACACAAATGTAAACCGTGAGTATGATTTGGTGCAGGGGGAGGTCGTACTTTGTAATCTATCCTTCTTTAATATATATAGCTGCACTGATTTTGGAAGTATCCTCAACCTGCTCATATACAGGTGGATAATAAAAACCTGGTAGTTCGGGGCAGTTTGTTCTTTTTCACGTTGAGCGATTGCAAAATAAGTGCTTGGTACACGTTAGTCGCCAGATGTTGAATTAGATATGGCAAATTTGTGGAAACAGATCTAACATTCCATTGCATTACTTTCATAGATGACATCATGAAAACCGGCAGGTGTGGGAAAGCAAGCTAAATACAATTGCTTTCTGACTTAGAAATGACGAACAAAACAGGACAGGGGGGGGGGGGGGGGGGGGGGGGAAATAGTTAAGGGGGAAAATGAATTCACTGTCAAAATTAATGTAGACTTGTAGCCCACTTAGATAAAAAAACACATACACTTTGAAAATGCCCGATAACGGAAAGAATAACAAGAAAAGTATCGCATAAGGTGGGTGGAACAGAGTTCATAACTAAAATTTCCTCAAAAACTGCGCTAGATGTCTCTCAGTTGTTGATTTAGAACCACTCTGGGCCAAGGACATCAAACATGTTTCCACCAGGGACCTCTGGTTCCAAGGAAGGGCTGGTGACCTCTGAAGTCTTCATAGTTTTCTGGGGTGTCTCTGCTTCTGCAGTCTGGCAGTCTTCTTTGGTTTCTCCCAGAACAGCTCCCTGACGTGCCGTCCAACGTTTGCTGCAAGGACACTTGACCCCCTAGGTGTTGGGTGGATGCCGTCTCTGTGTGTCTGGTGGCTAGGATGCAGGTTGGAGTGTGAGACAAATGATACGTTTTGATATTGAATAACTCTGTTGTTGTCAAGGCGTTAAAAAGCTCTCGTTTCGTGTTGAGTTCGAAATCTTTGACCGGTGCGAGTTTGCTGACAATTACCTTAACTTCAGGGTGAGTAGTGGCGAAGTCCCCGACACATTCTGTGAACATTTTGCTGACAAGTTTGGGATCCTTCTCTGAATGTCATTTAGGCCGCAATGGATGACCACTGCGTCAGCTGGCTTTTCGTCAGAGGATGGAAGCTTCTGAAACATCAGAGGAAGATCTTCAGTCCTATAAGCTTTACAAACCTTTGTTTTCAAAGCCATATGAGCGTCCAGTCTTCTTCCATGCACACCTTTCATCACCGAGTCGTGGAACATGGCAACTACAGGTAAATCTTGTTTCTCTTCTTTCTGTCTTGATCTAGGCCTAATAGAATTCTGTTTTCTTTTCCCCTGATCTTTTATGTCATGTAAATCGTTGACGTCATTGTTCTTAAGTTCTTTTCCAACCTCTCTTGCTTTAGATTTTCTTTCTCTTTTGTTCTGTGTCTTCTGTTTTCTTTTGTCGTCCGGGGTGTTGTGGAGCTGTAGGGATCGATTTTGCGATCTCAGCGTACGTGGGACAGGTAGGATTATCTGTTTGTGTCTGATCGTCCGAAACTGTTGTTGTCATGGCAACTCTAGATGTAAATCATATTTTCGATCATCTTTTTTTGTTCGTGTATCGTGTTTTCAAGGCTTGACACACGATTACATAAACCGATAATCATATTTTTCATTTCATCGATCACACTCACTGTGTTTGATGTAGAGCTGTGTCGATTTTCCCTGGTATCTCCCTTGACCCCTCACGTACGCGCTGGGCAGCTTTGCGCGTTGATCGGATCATCTTCTTCGTCATGGCGCTTTCCAAGTTGTCAACTCTCGTGGCGTTATTTTCATGTTCTATCGTGGGTGTTGTAGCTGAACGGATGCCCATGCTTCTGGATCTAGTCAGCCTAATCATATTAATGCAGTTTTGAAGAAATATCAGCAGACCCTTGATCTCAGTGTCTAACTGTGTCCACCATCTTGGAGCGCGTCCTTGTGTGTGTGTGTGTGTGTGTGTGTGCGTGCGTGCGTGTGTGTGTGTGTGTGTGTGTGTGTGTGTGTGTGTGTGTGTGTGAGAGAGAGAGAGAGAGAGAGAGAGAGAGAGAGAGTGTGGCAACGTGTGTGTGTGTGTGTGTGTGTGTGTGTGTGTGTGTGTGTGTGCTGTGTGTGTGTGTGTGTGTGTGCGTGTGTGTGTGTGTGTGTGTGTGTGTGTGCATGAGTGTTTCAGTGTCTCCCTCTGTTCTTTTTATCCTTTTTCTTCTCCTCCTTCCCCCCTCCCCCCCTCCCCCCCCACCCCCCCTATTTCTCTCTTTTTCACTTTTCCCATTTTTTTAACATTCTCTCATCTGGGTATTTGCCCAAATCAGACAGACGACCTTCTCTTCTTTACTTCTGATAAAATGCTTACCCTCTTTTGTATTCTTTTTCTTCTTGTCCCTCTTAAATCGTGTTGAATTTGTGAGGTCAGAATGTTAAAACCGTCACTCAAACTGTCAGCGGTTGATAGCCGAATGTTGCAGAGTCATACAAGATTCAGACACGGAAGCAGATCTATCCCACCCTCCTCTCCCATCGTTCTCGCACCACCAACGTGCACCTTCCCGCTGTCAGACAGCGCTGATTAATGTTGCACCATGCATCACCCGTTTCTCTAATCGCTGCGCTGCCTGCACAGGCTGGGAAAATGTATGTTGTGTGTGTGTGTGTGTGTGTGTGTGTGTGTGTGTGTGTGTGTGAGAGAGAGAGAGAGAGAGAGAGAGAGAGAGAGAGAGAGAGAGAGAGAGAGAGAGACACTGACACATTTTTATTGGCATTAGCTTTTCACAGTCTAAGTGCCAAGGGGGGACAATTTGCAAAATAGGAGTATACCATTAGCAACAAGTAAAGGGAAAATACTCACGGACATCCACACAAACACGCGAGTGTACGAGCGCGCGCCCACTCATACGTATACTTTAATCATGAGCAATTTCTAATTTAGGGTATCATTCTACATCCTTGAACACACACACACACACACACACACACACACACGCACGCACACACACACACACACACACTAATAATCATCTTCATAGTAAATGCAAAACGCGACCATCCATCTGTAATTATTCAAATACTAGGCGTCTGTCGCAACTCAAAATTTCGAGCAGTTATTTTGTCTTTTCAGTATCTCTCGTTTTGTTCCCCTCCATGGTAGCTTTTTGTACTCCCAGTTCTTATAGAACAGGGAGCACTTTAGAATGGGAACGAAGAAAAATGCTCTGTGTGTGTGTGTGTGTGTGTGTGTGTGTGTGTGTGTGTGTGTGGTGTCACACACCCATGTTTGTGCACATCCACCTTGCATTCACAAACACAGTATGCTTACTCCGTACGCAACGCACAATCACTCCATTCACCCAAAGGAGCACTATCACCACAAAATTAAGTTTTCTATAAAAAACGCTCCCTTTACTCAATAATAAAGAAAAGGGTCTTAAAATCTTCTTTTCACTTCAGTGCGTTTTCCAACAATTATTTCTTCTCCTCACAAGATATATCCACACATATAAACAATAATACAATATTAAAAGTTTCATCAAGAATCAAACACACACATATATTACACTATCAGTTCCTTATATTAAATAATTGCAGTAAAGACAAGTCATCTTCTTGACTTGTCGAGAAGCTTTCGTGCACTGGGCTGTACCACCTCTGGACCACCACAGTCTGGATCCTCACTAGACTGGTACACTTATAGGCGAGCTCAGCGGAAGTGCACCTCGCGTGAGAAGTGTTCACTGACTCTCAGGTAAAAGCAGACAAACTCCGGCAGTACGACACGGGAGCTTGAAGGGTGCGGTCGTGTTAACTTGTAGTTAGCTAACACTCGGCCTTGAGGAGAGAGCGGACTAGTTAACTTGTAGTTAGCTAGGGAGCTCAGTACTCGGCCTTGAGTGTACTACAGTGTCGTACTACAGTGACAGTAACACTAGTGACAGACCAGTGTTAGGGCCTCCAGGTTTATAGGAGACAGTTTTGCCCTAGCACTGCGACAGTACAGTATAGCCGTAGACGGTTACAACGGCTAGGACGCTTCTGACAGTACCACTGCTGGGCCCGGAGGTGGACACTGACAGAAAGACAGTGCATCAGCTGCTGACCCTCTGACACGGGCGAACGGCCTGGACAGAGTGTGTCGCAGACTGGCCTAGAAGACAGTGACTAGACTAGACCTTACTTGGTAGCTCATGCCAGTGAAGGGCTTGGGAAAGAATCCTGACGAAGCCCCCAAGCCAGAGTCTGGACTGACCAGGTAAGGTAGAGTGTGTGTGTGTGTGAGTGCAGAAGTGCTGAGTATATAAACGAACTTCTCTTGAGTGTAGGGAAAACACTTCATTGGTGTCAGAAGTGGGATATACTTAGCACTTTCAGTTGGTACAACCCTTGCTGTAAGTTAACAACAAACAGAAGTTGTTAATAGTGTTGGGTGTTGGTTGTGTTGTACACAGACCAGGTACTAATTGTACTCCACACTAGCACTTTCCAGCTGCTCCATTAGAAAAAGGGGGAAAGATTTATTCAGTAGACCATAGGGCTGAATGTAACACAGCCTCTGGATTGAGCAGTGCAGCTTGTGTGTTCAGGGAAAAAAAAAAGGGGAGTATTACATTGTCCATGATGATGTCCATTCCTTGTGGCAAACCCAGTGACGACCTGCTCGAACTGATTGATTTCGGAACGCAGCAGGGGGCCATGGGAGATTTAATAGAGCCCCAAAATGGCCGCCGCATTGGGGGGGGAAGAAGAAAAAGAGTACTCCCTTACCCTGCATGGGATGGGCAGCAGTCCATGGATGATTGCTGGTCCTCTCTTCACTCGGAGGCAAGCAAAAGCTCAAGTCAAGTTGCTGAACCCAGTGATACCAGTTTCCCTGCTCACCGAGCTGCCACCAGTTCCAGCTCATCCACCAAATTTTGTGGACAACCTGGCTGAGTTGGAAGTGGGCTCTCCTGGGTCTGCTGAAAAATTGGAACCCCTTCCCTCCAGAATGGTGAGAAAGCAATCACCAGGAAGGAGCGAGTCTTTTAGACTTAATTACTCAGATCGAGGACATGGGCAGTCGCGGAGGTTTACGTCTTCGTCAAGGTCAGCCTCTAGCAGACAGCGTTGCCACAGATTTGGGTCAGAGTCTCTGACATGGGAGCACAAGCAGAGTCTGAAGCAGTCAAATCCTGAAGCAAGATCACAGGGACGACAGCACAGACACCATGGAGGGGACTTTAGACCAACAGATTCCGGGTATTTTTCCCCATACTCGAGTAGGTCTAGGTCACCAGCACCGACTGATCACAGGTGTCGAGATTTTGCTGGAGATCATGACCAAGATCATAGAGATGGGGAGGGGCGCCTGTATAGTGGCAGGAGGCATGACGATGACGAACACGGGCCCCGTTGAGCTCTCCCCTGCCCTCGAGAGTAACTTGGAGCAGGAACCAAGGTCTAGGTCACACAGAAAACAGATTTTACTGCCATGACCACCACGACTGACACTGAGAGTGAGTCGGAATTGTATTCTGACCCCTCAGACAGCAGCAGGGAAAACAGTCCTGTTAGGCATTCCCATTCTGGACCAAGAGGGAACCCCCGGAAATTGCCCCCAAATCTTCAGTATGACGGGAACACAAACTGGCTGTCATTCAAGTACAGGTTTGACAGCTATAGAACAGCCCTCAACTGGTCTGAAATGGAGAGTCGGGATTACCTGGGATGGTGTTTGGAAGGAAAAGCCCTAGACTTCTTCACCATAGCCACCAGATGGGCAGACAGTGCTCATATCACCAAATGATGAGGAAGTTGGAAGCACGCTTCGGGGCCAGAGAGCTGACTGAAACAGCCAAGCTCAAGTTCCAGCAAGCCAGCCAAAACCCAGGGGAATCCTGTGAGGACTGGGCAGACAGGGTCACAGTGCTTGCTGTTTCAGCCTTCAGAGACCTGCCAGAAAGATATGTACAGGGCGAGGCGATCAGCAAATTTTGCACTGGTAATCAAGACAAGGAGGCAGGTAAATATGCCTATCTGGAGAGACCCAGAACCATGGAAGAAGCCGTCCATAAGGTAAAGTGGTACCAGCACGTCTCCCTGGTCATGGATGAGGCACCAAGGAAAGTTCAGGAGGAGCCACAGGTCAGTTCTGGTTTTTTCCAAGCAGGATCTGGACAGTTTTAAGCAGATCGTGGAAAAGCTGACCGCTCGTCTGCAGCTTCTAGCTAAAGAAAGTGGAAAGCAAGCTCCTGACAGCCCGGATTCCAACATCAAGTGCTTTTTTGCTGCAAACAGGTTGGGCACCGGAAAAAGGATTGCAGGCGTTACCAGAAGTGGCTGCAGAACCAGTCTAGCAAAGGAGAGGGGGAAGGAAAATGACACCATCTCTTCAGTCAAGTCGCCAGTTCCTTCGCGCTCTGTCAATGCGGTAAGGACCATATCCCATGGCAGGATTTCCAAGGTGCAACCTTCGGTACGATCCAAGGTGGGAGCTACCGGCAATACTCAGCCGCATGTGCCTAGTGCTTCACCGCTAAAAGTATCTAACCAGCCCCAGGCAGTCAGCACCCCTTGCAAGAATTTGAAGGGAATCATCGCCTCAAGCACGGCCTGAGGTTATTCAAATTGCTAGGGTCAGGGCCGGTTCTGAGGTGAAAGTGACCATGAGGGAGAACAGGTCAGGATGCCAGAGTCAGTTTCAAGTACAGCTGGCAAATCAAGTTGCACTGGAAAAGTGTCAGCCAGGGATACTCAGGACAGTAGGGGTATTGGGGCAGTCTAGCCAGCGTCAGGAGGGTCCCAAGACAGGCCTTATAGGATCAAGTGACAGAAGACAGGGAATCTTCTGACAGGGGCCCACAAAAAAAAAAGACATACAGACTCAAGCCCTACTGCTGAGATCCAGGATGCCAGAACTTCTCCAAGCACATGTCTGTACATCGCCACAGATCCAGGAAGGCAAAGGAGGCCGGTTCCACATGCCAGGAAACCCAAAAAAGAGGGGCAAGAACTGTTTGATTCTGGATGTGGAGAGGCTAACAGGTATCCGAAAGCTCATGCCTTCATTCATCATCTGCCTGGCATATTTGATGAAAGGCTGCCACCTTCATCAAAGTTGTTTTGCAGGGTCGGACACACAGGCACTTGAGCAGGCAATGGCATGGCTACTGGGGCCATGTGGAAACTGGGAAAAGTTGGTAGACTTCATCAGCAGGCGGCACTGCACCCGCTTGGGCAATACAGTCTTCACCAACTGCCAGAAGGAGGCCATGAAGGCTTTTAGCAGCATGTGGGAGAGCCAGTTCCAGAAACATTTAATCTGAAGTCTGTGCCGGCTCTCATTCACTGGAAGGCACTATTGGTGTTGACGGCTAGTATGATGAGCCAGAGAGGCAGAGCTGCTGGCGGAGGAAGTTCCCAGCACCAGTGGACATGGAATCCCCTGAGCCTTCTGCTTGCTGTTAGGGTGCCTGAGAGAGAGACTGTGATGGTATGCTGAGGGGCGTGCAAGGCATTGTGGCAGGCCGTGGATTGGGTTTGTCGCCTCGCCGGATGGCTGGAGGTGATTGGTCCGGTTCACCCGAATGCAGCATCTTCTGTCCGCCCTGGGTGACGTACGCATCCGGGATGGGCAGAGGGAAGCGATGGCCACTTTTTTGCCAGTATATCGGAGGGGCTGGTTCAGTGTAGCTTCCGGAAGTGCCCGGCTGGGGCGGCAGCCATCCTGGTTCATTGAAAGGTCATGCTGCTTTTGGTGGCGTGGATGGACCCACAGGAAAAAAAAACTGGGGGGAACACTATCCAGCGCTGGAGGCCTTGGAGCCTGCCCAGGCAGTGATACCTTAGGCGTCTGCTGACCCTCCGAAGTGGCTGAAGTAGTGGAGCCTTACCGGACGAGGTCGCAGACGGGCAATGGATCAGTTTCCATGGGCCTGTTGGCACACGGTGCTTTCCGCGTCTCCGGCTGCTAAACAGGAAGCACTCTCAAAGGACCTGCAAATCAAATCAAAACTAATCAGACATGGGCTCAAGCGAGGTGAAGAGCTCCCTTCCTCACTGCAACCCCTGGACAAAAAGCTTTCATCATAAAGTCGGGGGGGGGGGGGAGTGTAGTGACGCACGGTTTCTGCTCATAGGCGAGCTCAGCGGAAGTGCACCTCGCGTGAGAAGTGTTCACTGACACTCTCAGGTAAACAAGCAGACAAACTCCGGCAGTACGACACGGGAGCTTGAAGGGTGCGGTCGTCGTGTTAACTTGTAGTTAGCTAACACTCGGCCTTGAGGGAGAGAGCGGACTAGTTAACTTGTAGTTAGCTAGGGAGCTCAGTACTCGGCCTTGAGTGTACTACAGTGTCGTACTACAGTGACAGTATATCACTAGTGACAGACAGACCAGTGTTAGGGCCTCCAGGTTATAGGAGACAGTTTTGCCCTAGCACTGCGACAGTATAGCCGTAGACGGTTACAACGGCTAGGACGGTTCTGACAGTACCACTGCTGGGCCCGGAGGTGGACACTGACAGAAAGACAGTGCATCAGCTGCTGACCCTCTGACACGGGCGAACGGCCTGGACAGAGTGTGTCGCAGACTGGCCTAGAAGACAGTGACTAGACTAGACCTTACTTGGTAGCTCATGCCAGTGAAGGGCTTGGGAAAGAATCCTGACGAAGCCCCATCTACTGACAAAGGCCCCACAAAAGGGAAAAAGACATACGGACTCAAGCCCTACTGCCGAGATCCAGGATGCCAGAACTTCTCCCAAGCACATGTCTGTACATCGCCACAGATCCAGGAAGGCAAAGGAGGCCGGTTCCACATGCCAGGAAACCCAAAAGAGGGGCAAGAACTGTTTGATTCCTGGATGTGGAGAGGCTAACAGGTATCCGAAAGCTCATGCCTTCATTCATCATCAGCCTGGCATATTTGATGAAAGGCTGCCACCTTCATCAAGGTTGTTTTGCAGGGTCGGACACAGGCACTTGGGCAGGCAATGGCATGGCTACTGGGGCCATGTGGAAACTGGGAAAAGTTGGTAGACTTCATCAGCAGGCGGCACTGCACCCCGCTTGGGCAATACAGTCTTCACCAACTGCCAGAAGAGGCCATGAAGGCTTTTAGCCAGCATGTGGGAGAGCCAGTTCCAGAAACATTTCATCTGAAGTCTGTGCTGGCTCTCATTCACTGGAAGGCACTATTGGTGTTGACAGCTAGTATGAGCCCAGAGAGGCAGAGCTGCTGGCGGAGGAAGTTCCCCAGCACCAGTGGACATGGAATCCCCTGAGCCCTTGCTTGCTGTTAGGGTACCTGAGAGAGAGACTGTGTTGGTATGCTGAGGGGTGTGCAAGGCATTGTGGCAGCAGCCGTGGATTGGTTTTGTGTCGCCTCACCGGACGGCTGGAGGTGATTGGTCCGGTTCACCCGAATGCAGCATCTTCTGTCCGCCCTGGGTGACGTACGCATCCAGGATGGGCAGAGGGAAGCGATGGCCACTTTTTGCCAGTATATCGGAGGGGCTGGTTCAGTGTAGCTTTCGGAAGTGCCCGGCTGGGGCGGCAGCCATCCTGGTTCATTGAAAGGTCATGCTGCTTCTGGTGGCGTGGATGGACCCACAGGAAAAAAAAAAAAAAACTGGGGGGAACACTATCCAGCGCTGGAGGCCTTGGAGCCTGCCCAGGCAGTGATACCTTAGGCATCTGCTGACCCTTCGAAGTGGCTGAAGTAGTGGAGCCTTACCGGACGAGGTCGCAGACGGGCAATGGATCAGTTTCCATGGGCCTGTTGGCACACGGTGCTTTCCGCGTCTCCGGCTGCTAAACAGGAAGCACTCTCAAAGGACCTGCAAATCAAAACTAATCAGACATGGGCTCAAGCGAGGTGAAGAGCTCCCTTCCTCACTGCAACCCCCCTGGACGAAAAGCTTTCATAATAAAGTCGGGGGGAGTGTAGTGACGCACGGTTTCTGTGCTCATAGGCGAGCTTAGCGGAAGTGCACCTCCCGTGAGAAGTGTTCACTGACTCTCAGGAAAACAAGCAGACAAACTCCGGCAGTACGACACGTGAGCTTGAAGGGTGCGGTCGTGTTAACTTGTAGTTAGCTAACACTCGGCCTTGAGGAGAGAGCGGACTAGTTAACTTGTAGTTAGCTAGGGAGCTCAACACTCGGCCTTGAGTGTACTACAGTGTACTACTACAGTGACAGTAACACTAGTGACAGACCAGTGTTAGGGCCTCCAGTTAACAGGAGACAGTTTTGCCCTAGCGCTGCGACAGTATAGCCGTAGACGGTTACAACGGCTAGTACGATTCTGACAGTACCACTGCTGGGCCCGGAGGTGGACACTGACAGAAAGACAGTGCATCAGCTGCTGACCCTCTGACGCGGGCGAACGGCCTGGACAGAGTGTGTCGCAGACTGGCCTAGAAGACAGTGACTAGACTAGACCTTACTTGGTAGCTCATGCCAGTGAAGGGCTTGGGAAAGAATCCTGATGAAGCCCCCAAGCCAGAGTCTGGACTGACCAGGTAAGCCAGGCATCTTACACCCACCAAGGGTTAAGCACACCCAAACCAGAGTTGCATCGGACAAACCAGTCCAACCATGTAGCACACCCAACCAGGGTTGCACAGGACAATCCTAGTCCTAACAATATTAAAACCCAGGAGGGTTATAATTGGACATCCTCCTATGTCCGTGTCCAGAGCTCCTCTGAAGTAACAATAATCTTCCACCCTTTCTCACATTGGGTGAACACACTTCACAATCCTGGATTCCAGGCAAGGCTAAACAACGTCAATGAAGTAGCTTAAATGGCTTTGTAATATACAGATCCGAAAGGAACTATGGCCACAGACAGGATTACTAGCAGGGGTATCCGGTTCTCTCTGTTAACTTCATCCTTTCTTTTCCTCGTTACTTTTCAAGCGAGGCGTGGTCAAATGTCTACCAGCACTATTGTTCATCATTCCAAATCAAAGAGATGAAATCCACAAAACAAGAACGTATGTGAAAAGAAAAACACGGGTAAAATCAGAGAGAGAGAGAGAGAGAGAGAGAGAGATAGACAGACAGACAGACAGACAGACAGAGACAGACAGACAGAAGACAGACGGGACAGAGAGAAGAAGAAGAAGAAGAAGGGGAGAAGTTCGGGGGGGGGGGGGGGGGGGGGGGGGGGGGGGCAATATCATGAGTTGATAAATACCATCCCCATCCCTCCATCCCCTTCCCTCCACATCCATCCGCACCCAATCCCACCTCCACCGACCCGCTCTCCCCTACCCCTGGCCCTTAACGAAAAAAAAATAAATAAATAAAATAAAAAACACCTCAAAAAAACGACTGAAACTGGAAAGTTTATGTCAGCGCTTCCGAGTGGAATAACAACTTTTCGAGTTGGAAATCATCGACGGTTCATTTCCTCTTAACGGTGCGTGACCCGGAAGTATTCATTCCGCCATTTTGGCCATCAAGCTCGTCGAGTTCTCTGAGCAATGAACGGTACGACCTCAAGCTGTTAACCGACCGTTTGAAACGTGCTTTCATCGATGAACCTTCGGGCTCTTTTCCCCTGAAATACTGATCAAAAAAAAAAAAAAAAGTCTGTAACTATTTCAGCCTCACAGTGACCGGGCGGCGTGTCGTTGTTACATTTCCTTGACGGAATGAAGATGGGTGGTTTTCGGCAGATTTTGGGAATGATTGTGCGTTGATCGGGACTGATTAGAGTCTGAGTGGCCAGTCTGTCTATTGCCCCTCCCTCCCTCCTTCCCTCTCTCTCTCCTCTCATCCTTATCGAGTCACACACACACACACACACACACACACACACACACACACACACACACACACACACACATGCGCATGTGTCACATTTTCATCTCGCGTAGTTCTAACAAACACCCCTACCCCGTCTCCTCTCCGCCCCCCCCCCCCCCCCCCCCCCACACACACACACACACCCACCCACATGTGCTCGTGCTGGTACCACGAAATGTTATCTTGCAGTTCCCGGAGTAGAACACCATGGCAGCGTGAAGAGTCAGTGCATAGGAAGCAAGGTTATATCTCTGAGCTCCGGCATCACACATTTTATTTTGTGTTGTGCAGTGCAGTTTCTCCAACTGAAAATCAACAAACAACAGTTTGTACCATATCATTTTCTCCTGGCCCTACGGTTTCTGCCTCAAATTCTTCTTCCAACTGAGTTTATTCTTCTTGTTGATCGTATTTCCTATACCATTTCTTTTTCTTGTTGTTTCACTCCTTGTTCGACTAGTTGGTCTTTTCTTCATTCTTCTGCTTCTCGTTTTTATTGTTCTCTCACTCTCTGTCTCTATCTCTGTCTGTCTGTCTGTCTATCAATCTGTCTCTCTGTCTCTGTCTTCTCTCTGTCTCTGTCTCTCTCTCTCTCTCTCTCTCTCTCTCTCTCTCTCTCTCTCTCTCTCTCTCTCCACCCACCCTCCCTCTTTCCCTTCGTCGCTTCATTTAATTTTTTTTTTCTTTTGCTTTCTCTCCATCTCCTCTGCTCTTTGATTTTTCTGCCAGTGTACACCACACGGGAAACGTATAAAAACAAACTGCACCGCACACTGAGGATAGTGTTACAAAGGAATTGCGAAACAGTGTAACAGGCCAATGTAACCATGCAACATGATGTTTTCCTTGTAGCGTACTATGGCTCAGAAAAACAGTTCTACGTTTTTAGCGTGTGCACTCATGTTGTAAGGTTCTATATATTTTATAGAACTTCGATACAGACCTTCAACGGCGCTGTTCGTGGACATATGGCCATCCATGATCATCAAATTCAAGTTTAATTTTTCCCCCTCAAAAATGACGATTTCTCCATTTCATTGCTATTCAAACATCGGAAGAAAAAAAAAGGTTCTATATTGACCGCTCATAGAAACTGATGTCAGTTGTAGGCATTGAATGCTTGTGTACAGTAGGATGATTGTAACAAGTGATCGCTTGGTCGTTGTCAATCAATGAATGTGGGTGGCAACAGCACACAAGAAGCGTACGGAGGAGACGGAAAAGTACATATCAATTACGGGCCGGCGAGGGAGGAAGGGGAGGGGGGCTGTAAAGTGCCATCCTTGCTGCGGTGAATTTGTCGGCTGCAGTGAAAGAATGCAAGCGATTGCATGAGGCAAGCTGTAGAAAAGAAAGCCAGATAATTTTGATAGGCCGAAAGTGTTCACGGAAAGGTGCATGTCTGCAGATTCCAGGATTATAAACCAAGGCAGATCGGCGGACAGTTCCTGAAATGTCGTCAGAAAGTTGCGTTTCAGCCCCTGTTTGAATGGATGACATAACCATCGAGAGAAAATATCTGCTGCTGGGACCTCAGACCACCTGAAGTAAATAGTGAGTGCAGGACATGAGGAAAACTCTCCGTAATTTTTCAACACTTCACAGGATTCCACCCCTCCGTGGGACAACAACAGACAAACGGAAAGGCAGATTCTTTTTTCTAAGGCAGGCGGCAGAATGCAGGAGTTCACCTACCCAGTAACGTACAGCGAGACTAAAACTGTTACCCACAAACAGTACCGGTCCAAGCGAAGGAGAAGGAAGGCACACAGTAGGGTGCAGACAATAGGAAGGGTGCAGACAATAGGAAGGGTACAGACAATAGACGAGTACAGACAATAGGAAAGTGCAGGGGTGCAGACAAAAGGAAAGGGTGCAGACAGTAGGAAGAGTGCATGCAGACAATAGGATGAGTACAGACAATAGGAAGGGTACAAACAACAGTGTCGACTCTATCCTCTAGCTCTAGAGGCATCAGCTGATGATATCTATCAGACTGAAGACTGGCCACTGCAGACAGCTGAGCCACCTTACCCGATTCAAAATTGCCCACATTGACGAATGTCCATGCGGCACTGGATCAAAGGTTCCAGAACACATCCTACTCGACTGTCACGCCCACGAGGTTCTGCACCATCTAACCTAGGCCGAGGGCGTGGACTTGCAGGCGCACCTCTGGGGTAGCAGTCACACCTGCAGAAGTCTGTGGAATCAAGGTCTGATGCAATTAGTTATATCGACTACAGGAAGAGGAGGAGGAGATCTGATGGAGTTAGCCACATTGACCACAGAAGAAGAAGAAGAAGAAGAAGAAGCAACTGGTCACATTCACAGAAGAAGAAGAAGAAGAGGAAGAAGAAGATGAAGAAGAAGAATCTCACTAAGAACTATTCATGTGCACCAATCGGCTGCTCGAAGCCGTCGCGTCTCACCGCACACGTGCATAGACATGACCGTTCATCACTGAACAAGCTGAAAGTCACATCAGATTGTTTTTGTTCCAGAGCCTGCCCTCCCCTTCCTCTTCCCTTTCCTCCCCCCCCCCCCCCCCCCCCCCCCAAAAAAAAAAAAAAAAAAAAAAAAAAAGGTTCAAAGATGTAAACAAATCAGTTTAGATTTGTGTAGATTTTGTGTTGTGTCCTCGTCCATCTTTTTTCACGTGTTACGAAAAAAAGCACTTAAAATAGAGATTGTCGGGAGGAGTTCTTCGAGGACTACTGAAAACTCGTCACACGATTTTCGCAAACCTGTCAGGAGGGAAAGGTAACTTCGCTTTCACATAAGCATGAATTTGGTATTGCACGACAAACTGAAAGCGACCTGCAGTTTTGAAATCAAGAAGAATCCTTTTTTTTTAAGTGTACAAGACAATACTTTGCAAACGATTTATACTGTTTGCGTAATGTTTTTAGTTTTTCAACAACTTTTTTCCTCTCCAAACTTTCGTTTTGTTTAATTCTACTACCTTTCGCTGGCTGCTTTGGGGGTGCTGTGCGGTCGGAACACCACAGAATTATGGACTGTGGTGTGTCTCTATCTGACGCCAAGAGCACAGACACAATCAGCCGTGTCTCCCTGATGAGTCCGATCCAGCGGACGAAAGGCCTCGGAGCAGGCGACACATATAGATCTGTCTTCGGGAGGGATTGCGATAGTTTCCTCATGCAGCTAGTGAAGGGGTTTTCATATTTATGATATATATTTTCCCATTTATTTCATCTTCAATTTTTTTTCCCTCTCAATTTCTAATCTTGCCAAATCATTACTATAACCTTGCATCCTTAAATGGATCCTCAAGCATAGGCTCAAAGATTGTCCCTTACATTTTATACTGTTTGCGTAATGTTTTTAGTTTTCAACAACTTTTTTCCTCTCCAAACTTTCGTTTTGTTTAATCTCTACTACCTTTCGCTGGCTGCTTTGGGGGTGCTGTTGCATTCTTTTTCGAACCCTTGGTGGTCGGAAACACCACAGAATTATGGACTGTGGTGTGTCTCTATCTGACGCCAAGAGCACAGACACAATCAGCCGTGTCTCCCTGATGAGTCCGATCCAGCGGACGAAGGCCTCGGAGCAGGCGACACATATAGATCTGTCTTCGGGAGGGATTGCGATAGTTTCCTCATGCAGCTAGTGAAGGGGTTTCATATTTATAATTGTTCAGCATTATACTGTTTGGTCAATCAGTGGGTGATTGCATCTCTTACGAGATCCAAGGAAAGGTTGTTCTGCACAATTCTTAGCCGCTGACAATGCTTGGGTTATTGAACAGCAGAGCTGAGCTGACCACTCAGACTGTTCCGTATCTTTTGATCTCCCTTGCATCCTTAAATGGATCCTCAAGCATAGGCTCAAAGATTGTCCCTTACATTTTATACTGTTTGCGTAATGTTTTTAGTTTTCAAACAACTTTTTCCTCTCCAAACTTTCGTTTTGTTTAATTCTACTACCTTTCGCTGGCTGCTTTGGGGGTGCTGTTGCATTCTCTTTTCGAACCCTTGGCGGTCGGAACACCACAGAATTATGGACTGTGGTGTGTCTCTATCTGACGCCAAGAGCACAGACACAATCAGCCGTGTCTCCCTGATGAGTCCGATCCAGCGGACGAAAGGCCTCGGAGCAGGCGACACATATAGATCTGTCTTCGGGAGGAGGGATTGCGTATAGTTTCCATGCAGCTAGTGAAGGGGTTTTCATATTTATGATATACATTTTCCATTTATTTCATCTTAAAATTTTTTTTTTTCCCTCTCAATTTCTAATCTTTGCCAAATCATTACTGAATAGGAGTCACCATCAACGGTATGCCATTTTACTTGATGTGAGGCTTTTATCATTGTACCTTGGCCTGATGAAGCTGTTAACAGCGAAAATTTGTTAAAAATACAAGTCTGAGACATGAACCGGGAATAAAGAGACAAACACGAGAGAGAGAGATAGAGAGAGAGAGAGAGAGAGAGAGAGAGAGAGAGAGGGGAGAGGGAGGGAGGGAGAATCAATTTGATCCGAATTGAAAATAAGACAACGTCCTCACTGGAAACGGAAACCTTTGGACGTCATGACAATCATCTGCCACCATTTTCTGAGAAACATAGGCGTAGAGACAGGCATCCGAGCTATTTGACGTGTTCTATTTCATTAAATAATAAGCAAATCATATCTTGATGAAACCAATACCCATGTTTTTAGCGAAATGTTTAAGCCCACGGATAGCTATCAGCTACTACAATTCTCCATTTCTTGATGACGGCATCAGAACACGCGGCGTGTCCCCGGCCATAGAGCGCCGTCATGAGGCGCCATCAGCAGACGACTCTCTGGCTGTACCACCGAAGGGGAAACAATCAGGGGGCTGTCAACAACACTCAGACCACAATTCTTCTCCCCATACCGGAAAAGCACGCCGACGCCTCGCTTCTCTCCATTGCAGCTGACAGGGGGCGCTACAGGTCTTCCGGTAAATTCCAAGACGCCCAGTTAGTATTCTTATCGTTTTGGTGCTGATGCCTGTGTCCAGAGTCTGTCAAAATGAATTATCCCCTTGCTGTCTTTCTTTCTTTTTCCCCTTTCCCTCCCTCCTTAATATAATCTTCTGGGTACAGTCGAGAGAGAGAGAGAGAGAGAGAGAGAGGAGAGAGAGAGAGAGAGAGAGACAGAAGACAGACAGACAGACAGAGACAGACAGATAGAGAGAGACAGAACGACAGACAGACAGACAGACAGACACAGACAGACAGAGACAGAGAGAGAGAGAAAGAGAGAGAGAGAGAGAGAGAGAGAGAGAGAGAGAGAGAGAGAGAGAGAGAAGGTGGGAGGCAGCGAGAGCAAAATCTTTCAAATGAGGGTAAAGAATAAGCATTTTTTTTTTCACTGTTTGGCCTCACATGGGGCAATGGCGTAGGTGATTACAAATATACAGATGGAGAAAAACAAACAAGATAAAAAAAAATATGTATATCTAAAGTGAAGGATCAAAGGGATCTTACTACAATCAAAATATCCTCAAACATGAATTCAATGGGGACAGCACAAAAAGATGGCAATAGATGAGCTGAAATGAAAGGTTAGGAAGGGAAGGGAACAGGTTGGCAGGAGGGACGAAGACGGTGGAGGAAGGGGATGGGGGAGGCGGGAAGGACTGACGGGCTTGAAAAAGTTGGAACAGGGTTGAGTCAAATACGAGAATTCCGTCTCTGTTGAGTATAAGCATCGTGACGGTGAAAAGAATATCATACATACTAACACATACACATATACAAACACGCACGCCCGCGCACATGCTCTGTAGGTGATATCAAAACTGTTATGAAGGAAGCAGGTAAGACGAGAGAGAGAGAGAGAGAGAGAGAGAGAGAGAGAGAGAGAGAGAGAGAGAGACAGAGACAGAGACAGAGGTTAGAGAGGGGGAAGGGGGGTGGGGGAGGGGAAGATTCGGAGGGGTATAAGTGATACAGATAGGGTTCTATGAGAGAAGAGAGAGAGAGAGAGAGAGAGAGATAGATAGAGAGAGAGACAGAGAGACAGACAGACAGACAGACAGCCGGACAGACGGAGATAGAGAAAGAGACAGATATAGAGAGAAGTGAGACGAAGGGGAGAGGATTTCGGAGGATTTAAGTGATACAGATACTGTTCTATGAGAGAGAGAGAGAGAGAGAGAGAGAGCGAGAGAGAGAGAAGAGAGAGACAGACAGACAGACAGACAGACAGACAGACAGATAGACAGACAGACGGAGATAGAGAAAGAGACAGAGATAGAGAGAAGGGGGAGAGGAGTCGGAGGGGTAAGTTTATACAGATAGGGTTCTATGAGAGAGAGAGAGAGAGAGAGAGAGAGAGAGAGAGAGAGAGAGAGACAGACAGACAGACAGACATACAGATAGACAGACAGACGGAGATAGAGAAAGAGACAGAGATAGAGACAGAGAGAAGTGAGAGAAGGGGGAGAGGATTCGCAAGGGTAAGTGATGCAGGATAAGGGTAAGTGATGCAGATAGGGCTGTATGAGAGAGAGAGAGAGAGAGAGAGAGAGAGAGAGAGAGAGAGAGAGAGAGAGAGAGAGAGAGAGAGAGAGACAAGACAAGACAAGACAAAATTCTTTTATTTACGAGGATAATAGATAAGCACTAACGTGCTTTTTTACATCCAGTCCTCGCCCTGAGTAGGGACTACAACATGCAGTGAAATCAATTAATGTAAAATTAAAAAAAAAAAAAAGCAAGAAGCAAGCAAAGCGGTCATGTAATCATAAAAGAACATCAAATGAAAATAGAAGATAAATGAAAATAAAACAAAAAATAAGAATAATAATTAACAAACAAAAAATAGAAATAAAAATGAGAGTAACAATAATGAAGAGGAAGGAGACAGTGGGGCTAGAGAGTGAGGTGGGCTGGGGGAACATATGTAAATGTACTACAACGTACAAGATAAGCATGTATGAAAACAGAGAATGTCGACTGCTCTATTTGCATTTGTATCTAAAACAATGTGCAGACGCGGTCCCCTCTAACCCATTCGCCTTCCACTTCTTAAATCTTACCTCCTCTCAACTGGCTTCTATGATTCTGAGGTGGTCCTGATAACTGTTGAGAAGTATACATCAGACAATGTGCGTGTGTGTGTGTGTGTGTGTGTGTGTGTGTGTGTGTGTGTGTGTGTGTGTGTGTGTGTATGTGCGTGCGCGTGCGTGCGTGCGTGCGTGCGTGCGTGCATGCGCGCGCGCGCGCGCGCGCGCGCGCGTGTGTGTGTGTGTGTGTGTGTGTGTGTGTGTGTGTGTGTAGTGAGTGAGTGAGTGTGTGTGTGTGTGTGTGTGTGTGTGTGTGTGTGTGTGTGTGTGTGTGTGTGTGTGTGTTTCGAACAACTACCGTGTTTGCCTCAATGTTCAAAGGGTATGAAACGGAAAGAAGCGACGCTGATTCGAGTAGGGTTTGGATTCTCTCAGCTTTCTTTAGCTGTTCTATCTCACGCTCTTTGATGTGCTCATTTACACCGAGTCGCCCAGTGTGCTACTATAGAGGTTCGCGCGATTGGTGCTTAGTAGGTCAGACGTTAATCTGTGGCCAGATGACTGTGAGGTCACTGCACAGCTAAAATATATATTTTCACAAACAAATACATTTCCTAAACCCAGTCACTGTGGCTGCGACGAGCGACAGGAACGAGCAGCGTGCGTGCAACGCCATTGATGCTGCACAAGAAGATGGGACAGAAAAAAAAATCAACCAACAGACAAGTATCAATGCAAATTGATTTTCATTATCAGAGGCTGCTGAGGATTGTTTGCCGTTTCTGCACCAATCATTTTAGTTTTCTAGCCCTCTTGCTGAAAATCCCCCCCCCCCCCCCCCCCCCCTCTCTCTCTCTCTCTCTCTCTCTCTCTCTCTCCTCTCTCTCTCTCTCTCTCTCTCTGTATTGAGTGTATCCGTCTTCAGTACGGGGCTTCAACCTTATTCAAAACAAATTTCGAGAAACTTTCTGTTTCACACACACACACACACACACACACACACACACACACACACACACACACACACACACACACACACACACCAAGCGCGCGCACGCACGCACGCACGTACGCACGCACGCACGCACGCACGCACGCACGCACACACACACACACACACACACACACACACACACAGACGGAAAGAGGAAGGCGATATGTAGAAGAAAGAGAAGAAGGGGGGGGGGGGGGGGTGTCAGTTTGAGGGAAAAAGAGAGGGGCAGATGAAGAAGAACAGAGAGTAGGGGTAGTGGGAAACAGAGAGGTGGAGATGCAGACAGTAAGTGAAGGAGAGACAACCAGACAGACACACAGAGCGACAGACAGACAGACAGACAGAGAAGACTGATGAAGAAAGAGGAGGGGAAGAGGGAAAAAGAGAGAGGTGGAAAGGAACGGGAACAGAGAAAGGGAGTAGTAGTGTTAGAGAGAGAGAGAGAGAGAGAGAGAGAGAGAGAGATACAATGCACAAATG
>JADBJO010006972.1:57500-70000 GCA_016801955.1 Conus betulinus
TGGGTATGGGATGGGGATGTTGAGAGATTGAATGGTGTGGATATGGGATGGGGATGTTGAAAGACTGAATGGTGTGGGGATGGGATGGGGATGTTGAGAATGGTGTGGGGATGGGATGGGTATATCGAGAGATTGAATGGTGTGGGATGGGATGGGGATGTTGAGAGATTGAATGGTGTGGGGATGGGATGGGGATGTTGAGAGATTGAATGGTGTGGGGATGGGATGGGGATGTTGAGAGATTGAATGGTGTGTGGGTATGGGATGGGGGATGTTGAGAGATTGAATGGTGTGGATATATGGATGGGGATGTTGAAAGACTGAATGGTGTGTGGGGATGGGATGGGGATGTTGAGAATGGTGTGGGGATGGGATGGGTATATATCGAGAGATTGAATGGTGTGGGGATGGGATGGGGATGTTGAGAGATTGAATGGTGTGGGGATGGGATGGGGATGTTGAGAGATTGAATGGTGTGGGTATGGGATGGGGATGTTGAGAGATTGAATGGTGTGGATATGGGATGGGGATGTTGAAAGACTGAATGGTGTGGGGATGGGATGGGGATGTTGAGAATGGTGTGGGGGGGATGGGTATATTGAGAGAGATTGAATGGTGTGGGGATGGGATGGGGATGTTGAGAGATTGAATGGTGTGTGGGATGGGATGGGGATGTTGAGAGATTGAATGGTGTGGGGATGGGATGGGGATGTTGAGAGATTGAATGGTGTAGAGATGGGATGGGGATGTTGAGAGACTGAATGGTGTGGAGATGGGATGGGGATGTTGAGAGATTGAATGGTGTATAGACCTTGGTCTGGGGGGATTTTTGACTCGGTTTTCTAGAAAGCTTATGATATGGGAGGAAACATTTGGCATATTACCCTCTGGTAAACAGGTTATTTTAGCATTGAGAGCTGCATTAATAGTGTATTTTTTCCTCTTTGCGCCTTGTATTAACATTATGGGGTAGGGGTGTTCGCTCTGTGTTTGTCACACATAATCTGGCTTGATATCTCATAGGTTTGTCGTGAATGGCATCTAAAAACAATTTCCTCGATATATCTGCACACTATTCTGCTGGTATTTTACTAAAAGAGATACAGTGATGATGTTTGTGCATGGGCATCCGATTCGCATGCAGCTGAAATCTGTCGTACCACTCAACCACAGCTGTGCGCTGTTCTGTTCCCCCCGAGCAAGTTGAGCAGCCGACACAGTTCCACGCGTATCTTGCTAGTTTTGTCTCCACATTTCAGTGTGTATCACAAAACAGCTTATGTTCACTTAGGCCTAGATCAAGATTTCATTATTGTGATCATAGAATTTCTACGAAAAGTATGTACTGTAACATTCGTTTATGACGTCTCATCGGTATGGCACTAAAAGTAATGCGTTTACGACTGCGCGTTGAGTCAATGTTTCTCTAGTGGTGAGAGATTCAATAACATGAACCCGTGATTTGGAGCAACTGATCTAATAATAATATAATAAACCACAAAAATAATAATGCCATGAGTTTCTTTGTCTCTCAAGTCACACCCATCATGCAAAGGCGCATGTGTATTTTCTTCTTCTTGTCGCTAAATGTTGTCTTTGTAAAGAAATCTAACATGCAGAGCAGTCATGTGTGCATGCCACTGCGTGCTCTACTGTGATCTCTGTCTGCAGCATGACGAGAAGTCAGGGTATATTGAACCCCTTAAGGAATACAGTTAATTGTTCAAAACATGATCAGGCAGACAATTAAACTTTGACATTGTTTGTATAGCTTTTCATGAGGACTGCTCATAAACCAAAGGGCGAGTGTCAGCACTGTTCCTGTTTAGTGCTATGAAAGAAAATAATAATGGCTGGAAAGGTTCAATTTTGCACACCATATTGATAAATGAACCACAGCAGGGTGAATGTTGAACCAACGGTTCAATATTGCCAGTTATTGGTGTAAATTGAGTCTCCCTATCTCCCCTCCCCCATTTCATCCTCTTTCACTTTCCCTCTTCCCTCCCCCTCTCTCTTTCTGTGTGTGTGTGTGTGTGTGTGTGTGTGTGTGTGTGTGTGTGTGTGTGTGTGTGTGTGTGTGTGTGTGTGTGTGTGTGAGAGAGAGAGAGAGAGAGAGAGAGAGAGAGAGAGAGAGAGAGAGAGAGAGAGAGAGAATAAAAACAAGACAAGAAGACTGTTAAAAGGTTTTTAAAAACATAAATACTTTTACAGGATAGTGATCGCTGCTCGATATAGCCAATAATGTCTGGCAGTGAAATGAAAATATTTCAGATTGCAAGTCTCTGAAATACAGCAATTATCTCCTTAAAAACAAGAACAACAAAACGAAATGAAACAAACCATGTTAACTATCAATGAAACGATCCGCAGAATTCAACAATGGAATAAAAATGTTCAATTTAGGTACTTCCCAAACTGTTAACTTAAACGTGATCACTAGGTTCAGTGTATTAATGTTTTTGCCGTCTTGAGTTGAAGATCATCTGAATCACCATTTTCTAGAAAATAAAGATTCCGCATGCTAATGCAAATGAAACGTTTACAGCACGTATCACATTCAGCTGTCAACTTAGTATGAAAACTTCCTTTTCGGTCATAATGATCAGTAATAAAGTAAAGCACTTAAATTTTTTTCATGCAGTATCCACATGAAGAGTGCAAGATATTATTATGAAAACTTCCTTAGTTCGGTCATAATGATCAGCAATAAACTAAAACACTTAAAACTTTTTTCTTGCAGTATCACACAGGAAGAGTACAACATCTAAATAAAATCTTCCTTTTTTTATCATAACGATTTGTCATAAACTAAATCACTGAAAAATGTTTTTCTTGCAGTATCCTCAGGAAAAGTACATTTCAGATGTCCAAGTGGCGGCCTTAATCTTGACAAATGTCACATATGTAAAGTCTGTTCACATCAGCTGCTGTGCATGCAACGTGAGCCCACTTGTTGCACCTGGTGTTTTGACACTGAATCATATCCTCCTCAAGGCTTTCACAGCAAATGCAGCATGTCCAGTCTTCATCTTCAGGGGCAGTTTTCTGGCTGGTGGTGTCTTTGCTGGCCTTTACTTTGGATGATTTCTTTGCTCCGATTTGACTTTTAGAAATCTTTGATGCCTTTGGTGATTTGATAACTTTTTTGGCTTGAGCAGCTAGATGTTCTTTGTATGGACTCAACGTTATCACAAAAAGAATGTGACTGACTGCTGAGCCTCTTCAATAAGCCAGGTTTCTTCTTTGGCAAGGGAGAGATGTCTTCTGGCGAAATTCGTTTGTTAATCAAAGATTGTCCTGCTGAAGATTGTTCTGGTGTTTGTGAACAACTGACTGACAGGGGTTCATCATTGGAGCAGTTGATGGCTGGAGGACAACTGGTGGAGGGATCATTGCTGACCGAAAGACTGTCACTAGTTGGGGGACAGTGGCTGGCTTGGAAATCGTCACTGACTGTGACACAGTGACTGGGTAAGGGGCCATCAGGCCTACTGGCTGGGGGACAATGGCCGCTCTGAGGACTTTCACCTTCCTTGAGGCAGTAAGCTTGATGAAGGACTGTCACTGGCTGAGGGGCAGTGGCTTGTGAGGGACTATTCCTCACTGGAGTGAACAGCACACAATTGTAGTGGCCTACATCAGCTCTGAGTTTGACAAATTGTAGACACAGTGCCCGTTCTCCTGCAAATTTGTCGAGGTTGTACTTGACAATACTCTTTAGATGTGCATCAACAACTATGATGGGCTTGCACAGAAAGGATGAGAGGGCACAAAGTTCAAGTTCTCCGGGTAACTCTGTTGGGCCGGACATCTTGATGAGCCGTTCTTCAATTGTCGTGAAGTTGATCCTGCCACGGGGTTGATCGCCATTCAGGACATCCTGCCCCAGTCCTTGGTAATCCTCAATGTGAGCCATCATGAAATCCACAGTGTCTGCCCTCAGTTTATCTGCTCTCTCAGCTGCTCTCTTGTCTTTAGGCGAGCATCCTGTGGGCATCCATTGTGGTCTCGTTTTGCTGTTTGGAGATCTTTGTCCAGTCCAATAGCAATACTCCTGAACAAACACATCTTTCCATCAGGGTTAGTGTTCAACACTTTACAAGTGCCTTCTGCAAAAAATGACTCACATCTTTCTGGTCTGGAGTCATTTTTCATACCCGTGGCTTGCCTTGGATCTGTGGTAACTTCTGGTGCTTTTTCAGTATATGCTTCAAAAGTTGGTGATTTTTTTCTGCATGTACTTGAAAGGACGCTGCTGTGGAATCACACTGACCTGTAGCGACATCCACAGTCGGTGTGTCTGCTTCAGGTGACTTTGAGGTGACAGTGATATGAGGCACAAAATCAGAGTCACAGAAGACATCTCTCTTACAGGGCCAAATACCACATTTCTCAAAGCCTCGCACAGCGTTCTGTATACTTGCAACTTGACAATAGCTCTCGTTCAGCAGATGAGCCACTTGGTATACTGTGACAGCTTTTCCGGAATTGTTTCGCATCCATGTAGTGACTGCTCTGTTGTAGGCCTGTTTGAGAGGCTGGAAAAAAGGAAACATCCAAAGGCTGCAGGCGGTGGCTTGTGTGTGGTGGAGGGATAACATTGCCACTCCATTCTGCCTGGCAAGGTCAATGGCTTTCAAGATTTTTTGTGTGGCTGCTATGACCGTCCAAGATGAGTAGTACAACATCCTCTTTGGTTGGTTTGACAGAAGATACGAAGTGTTGAAGGTAGACCAAGAAAGTTTCCCTGTTCATCCACCCGCTGTCGCTACAGGTGACCAAAGTTCCTGCAGGGGGCTCCCACTCCAGCTGAGGGTTGATCCGCTTTCGCTTAAAAATGAGCATGGGCGGAACATATTGTCCTGCTGCACTCATGCAAAACACGCCAGTTGTTGTGTGACTCCTCGCTCTCCACTGGTCATGGACCCTACTTGACTTTTGCCTCGTTTTGTTAGCACTCTGGGAGGTTTATGAACAGTGGAGATTCCTGTTTCATCCATATTGAAAATATGGGTTGCTGAGAGGCTATACCTTTCAATGAGGTTTTCCAGATACCCAAAGAGAACTCCATCACATTTGCTTTACTGAAGCCGTGAGCACGTGCAATGGAAGTTGCCTCAGGCTGACGTAAGCAGATGTCCGATGATGACGAGACAAAAAACCTTTGTACCAGTCTTGACCTGCAGTCCTCTTGACAGAGTTGAAAACCATGCTTCAGGCCATTCCTGTCAGCAGTGTCAAAAGCGAGTTTCATCAGGTCCCCTCTAGATAATCCCAAGAGCATTCTGTCCATATCTAGAATGTACTTGACAAGATTTTTCTTCTAGATCGGGAGGCAGGAATGTTGGGCGGCCAAAAAATGCTTCACTGCGTCTTTTGCCCACTTGTTTCGGTTGTGCATATGACGTAGGAGGGTTGCCTTTGGCACACCCAAAAACTTTGTTGATGAGTTGAGACCTTCACTTCTTTTCACTGCCAGGATACATCTGGACAGGTCATCTTCTTCTGTCCATTTGCCGTAACTGAAACCAGCAAAATAGCAAATGAGAGAGAGAGAGAGAGAGAGAGAGAGAGAGAGAGAGAGAGAGAGAGTTTGTGTATGCGTCTGCGTGTGCGTCCTTGTGTAGTGTGTGTGTGTGTGTGTGTGTGTGTGTGTGTGTGTGTGTGTGTGTGTGTGTGTGTGTGTGTGTGAGAGAGAGAGAGAGAGAGAGAGAGAGAGAGAGAGAGAGGGTTGTGGTGGTAAATGTCTCTTAAGCTAAGTGAAAAAAAGATGATAACAATTGAACCCTAAAGGCTAAATTGAACCGGAAGTTCGACTTACCCATTTGAGGGAGATTCAATTTAGCAAATACGTGTGTATTCTGAAGTACAGCAAATGGTACCATTTTCTAATTCTGTGTGACATGAAAATATGTCTTGTCGGTAGGAAAACGTCCAATGTATCTAAAACTTATATTAGCTTGAAAGTCATATCGCATATTCCTTTGGACATACATTTCAACATGACTAATTTTAGAGAAAAGTGTGCGAAAAATCAAAAACGTCTCACCGTCTTTCGCTGTCCTTTTTGCCGCCCATTGTTGTATGATGAAAGGGACAGTATTCTGGGCAGCTAACAAAGATAACTCACAACGGTGGCACACTCCTTCATATGGAGAGAAACAGAGGGGGTACATAAACCTGACAAGCTCAATATACCCTTACTTCTTCCCCTATGCATGTCCTTGTAAACCCACCCACCTCACCTCTATCTCCACCTCTGTGTGTGTGTGTGTGTGTGTGTGTGTGTGTGTGTGTGTGTGTGTGTGTGTGTAAAGCGTTCATGCACACATCTTCTACACACCTCTGCCCATCCCGTCTACTGCGTGTCTCATTATTTCGGCCAGACTCCTGTGTGCATGTGTAGGACAGATTAGTATAGCAGATGGAACTCGCTGTCACAGTGCAAGATGGACTTTTCTGATTGGGATGCTGGAGAACCTCTGACACGCGTGCCCGTGCTTTGGAAAACCGCTGCTTGAGTTCGTTGCTAGTTTTACTTCTGCGTACTTCACCACCGACTTTGACAAAGTGTATGAATAGGGCAAACCGCTTTGCCGCATTATAGTATCCATTTGTTTTTTAATCGTCTTGTTTCAGGTCATTTGGAATGGGCAGGTGTGCAGTCTCTAACTTCACTGTAATTAAAAATGCGTCATCTTCTCCATGAGACACGTCCTGTGTGAATTCAGATTTGCACCATGGCAGATTAACAACCAGTGACCTTTAAAAGCACACCCAAATGCAAAAGAAAAATGTTCAAGAGATGGGAGAACATGTATCATTCATTTCAAAGGCAATAGAAAAGAGAAGACTATAACCCCACTAACTGACGAAAGTGGAAAAAAAAAAACTATCCAGAAGTATGTCCATTTGAGATGTGCTTCAAATGTACCAGATATCAGATTTGTGATTGCATTCCAAAATCATGGACTTTACTCGCCATGGTTATCGCAAAAGCTGTTACGCACGGTTAACCAATGTGAAATTTGCCAGGAAAAGGAAACATGAGACAGAGAGTGAAGAAGTTGCAGGACCATCTAAACCAAAGAGGACTGCTGTTGCTACATCAGGCCAAAGATAGTTCGCAATAGAAGAAATGTTGACTGCTGTACCTTTTTCCGTATAACATGAAAATATAAAGGTAAAGAAAAAAGGTGCCTTTCAGGGAATCCTTCAACGTTTCGTGCTGTAAGCACTTGGTCACGAAGTGAAGTGTTGAGGTTGTAGGGGAACTTCTTGTGACTACAGTTCAGCCAAATAGGTGGGGGGAAGGGGGAGGTGAACTGTGTTAATATGGTCAACAAAAGGGGGTGGGGCAAAGAGGGGGGGTGGGAAAGGTGGGAGGGAGAGGGACCCATCTGGGTGGTGGGTTTACTGAAAGAAGGGGAGGGGGGGGGTGTTGTGGTAAGGAAAACATGGTATAGAACATTGGGGGGGGGGGGGGGGGGGGGGGGGGCGGTTGCAGCTTGAGATAAACAAGTTTATTCCCTGACATTGAGTCCATAAGGACTCAAAGTGCCAAGGGCGTTGTATTAGCTGGTTTTTCCATGAATTCGCGGTATTGGCCCTCTTTTTGTCCATTGCGCCAAAGCACTGCCACTCTGATGTGCGACAGGTTATGGGGTGTTCAGAAGTGAAGTGGTTTGCCACTAGTGTATCTTTTCCTGTCAGGATGTTGTCCCTGTGTTCTTTGAAGCGATCATTGAGTGATCTGTATGTTTTTCTCCTACATACATCATGGCACACAAGGTACAGGTCAGGACATAGACAACATTTTGAGTTTGGCATGTGAAATGGGATTTCACCTGAAACTTATGACCTGATGGGCCTTGGATAGTTGTTGCAGGGTTTATAAAAGCACAGGTTTTACATTTAGGTTTCTTGCAAGGGAAATTGCCAGCTTGAGCAGAGGGGTGCGTAGAATGGAAGGCAGCATGCACAAGATGGTCACCAAGGCTTCTGTCCCTCTTGAAAGCCACAAGTGGTGGTTGGTGGAATGTATCTTCAGTGTTGGATCGTTCCTAAGGATCGAGAAGTTGCGACATAGAATGTTTTTCACGGGTATGTTGTGTGGGTGATAGGTCAACGTCAGTATGCATCGGTCCGTCTCTGCAGCACCCACTTCTTTGCTTTTGAGAGCTTGGCATCTTGGAATTGACTTGGCTCGTTCCAGGGCTGATTGTATCAAGGCTAAAGGGTAACCTCTGGCAGTGAAAAAAAGTAGCCATGGTTGTTGCCTCTTTTACAGAAGTTCTGTCTGAGTTACAGAGTCTGCGCAGCCTCAGGAACTGGGAAAAAAGGGATGCTGTCTTTCGATGCAGGTGGGTAGCTGGATGAGAAGAGAAGGTACGAATGTTCTATCCACACACACCTTTTTTTGGCTGAACTGTGGTCACAAGAAACCTGCCAGCTTCTCCTACACCTCAACACTTCACTTCGTGACCATGTGCTTACAGCACGAAATGTTGAAGGATTCCCTGAAAGGTACCTTTTTTCTTTACCTTTTATTTTCAAAGATAGTTCGCCCTACGTAGGGCGTACAGTCTTTGATCAGGCCCATTGCTTCCAAACGACAGGTGTATTTTTTGCAACAAAAAAAAATTCAGGAAGAAAGCTTCAAAACGAGTTGCATGTTTTGACAAACTTGTAAAATGTGTCACCAAGACGGCAGAACAGTCTATAAAGTATACAGCGAAAATTAAGCATGATGACATGACGACAAGATGCAGATCTGGTAGCACGTGAAACTCACTATCATGAGGGTTGCAGGAAAGACTATGTGAGATCTGAAGCAGGCATGCTGAAACATCCACAGCCCAGACATCTGTTGAGCAGCTACAGGCACATGAGAGGGTATTTGAGTACATATGTGAGTACATTGAAAATGCCTTGATCAGAGGTGCATAGGTGGAGAGAATGACCATGCTGAGAAAGAAGTACTGTGGATACATGCAACAACATCCCCCTGACTTCTACAACCCAGGATACAAGACTTATAAACTGAAAGAAAAGATAATGAAATATTTTGGCTTCAGAATAAAATTTGGGGCTCCAACCATCGCAGTGAACTTGTTTATTGTGACGAACTTGTCCGAGGTCAGGCAGTTGAGACAGCGTTTGTGTCAGCAGCTTCGGAAGAAAGGCGACTTGAGGAGTCTGCATATGTCCTTCGTCGACACATCTTGGATGCTTTTAGAGCTGCATCTGACATGCCATGGCCTCTATCTGCAGAGTACCTTCAGTCTGATGTTGTCCAGCCTCCAGCTATTATCACAGACTTTCTCCAAAACCTGCTGTCTGGAAAGAGTAGTACTTTGGAGCAAAACAAAACCGCCAGATTAGCATCCTCCATTCGCCAGGACATACTCTTGACAGGGGGAAGTGGAAAATGCCAAACATCTTCTACTTGGAATGTCTATCAGACATGTTACTGGTAGCTCAGAAGTTCTAAGTCTCTTGAATCGTTTTGGACATGTTGCTGGATACAAAACAATTGTACGACATGACACTGCTATGGCCAACTCTGTGCATCAGTGTGCTAGTCTTCTGCCTTCAACTGTGAGTTTGGAACAGAACACAAAGTGATTCATTTCTGCTGGGATAACTTTGACCTGAACGAAGAAACCCTTTCAGGAGCTGACACCATCCACTCTACTCATGGCATAGTTATTCAAGAGGTGACAGGAGACACAGTGCGTGACACAGTTCCTTCTCAAACAGAACTATCTTCCGCTCCTCAAAACCACCAATGCTCCGTGCAGTATGAACCAAGAAACGTACCACCCTGCTTTGCAAAAGAAAAGACAGAACCCAACTTGAATGTTGCCGACACTCATTTCTCAAACCCAGAGGCAGTCTACAAAGCTAAAGTTGCTGACTTTTGGTGGGTTTTCTCCAGATTTGAGGCCAAAGATGGAAATCAGCTGGTGCCTGGATGGGGAGGATGGGTGTCTCTCTCACAGGAGAAGAAGGGATAGAAAAGATGCAGTCTACTGTTGACTACATGTCACCCATCCACCACCCCATCATGGAAAATTCCACAGTCCAGCATGTCCTCAAAGTGTCACAGGCAGCAACAAAGCAAGTGGAGCAAGATATAACATTAGTTACATTTGACTTAGCAGTAGCAAGGAAAGCATACAACTTGGTGTGGCAGAACAATCTCTTCCAAGACATCTTTGTCAGACTGGGAAGCTTCCACACAATCTGCTCTTTCCTTGGCGCTGTTGGCAAACTGATGAGGGGAACTGGTCTTGCTGAAAAAGTCATTCAGTCTGCTATCTGTGCGAGTGGGTCAATTGAGCAAGTGTTTGCTGGCAAACACTACAATCGTGCACTTCGAGTACACAGGACTAGTCTTTGAAGCATTAGAGAGGCAACTGCTTATCAAATTTCTGGCTACAGGTGAAGCTGAAGAACTTCAAGAAGTGCAGAATGCAGTGGCAACTCTGTTCAGTCCTGGTAAGGACAAGCTGCAGTCTGTTGTGGAAAATGGTGCATGCCAACAGCTGTATGAACAGTATTCCCTCTTCAAGGTCAAAGTCAGAGATGGCCTCCTTGGCCAAACAGCACAGTTGTGGCTTTACCAACAGAACAGATCAACAGATGATGCCACACTCAAACTTCTCCATCATGCTTTTTCACACCTCGAAAAACCTGCCTCCTTTGTACGCATTCTCTTTATTGATTTCTCATCAGCATTCAACACCATACAACCACATCTGATGGCAAAGAAACTCATTAACATAAATGTGTGTAACAAGCTCATTCTTTGGATAATTGATTTTCTTACACAGAGGACACAGTCTGTTCGATATCAAAGTGTTGTTTCGTCTTCCAGAGTCATTTCAACTGGCGCACCCCAGGGTACTGTTTTATCACCAGTGCTTTTTACTCTGTACACAAATGATTGTTTGTTCAGGAAGTGATTCAACTTTGTACATTAAATATTCAGATGACTCAGCACTTGTGGATCTCTCCCAACTCTGATTCTGTTTACTTCAAGGAGGTTCAAAGATTTGTTGACTGGTGCGATCATAACTATCTTGATCTGAATGTAACAAAAACGAAAGAAATGTTGATTGATTTTAGAAAGAATCCAAAAGCTGTACCACCACTTTTTATCAAAGGTGCTGAAGTAGAACGTGTTGAATCATACAAATATTTAGGAACTTTTATAGATAATAAGCTGAATTTTAAATCCCATGTTGAGTATGTCCACAAAAAAATGTCAAACAAGATTATATTGTCTTCGCAAGCTGCGATCATTCATGTGAATACTGACATTCTTCGGACATTTTATTCATGCTTCTTGGAATCTGTTCTAACTTTCTCATTTATGTGTTGGTATGGGGGGGTTGACTGTGAAGAGCAGAAAATGTCCTTGAGAAAGTGGTGAACGTGGGAGGAAAATCGTTGGTGAGAGACAAAAAAAGTCTGAGTGAGCTATACAGGTGCCGTGTGTTTGTAAAGCGAAGAAGATTACGTACGTGTGACCAGACCCACGTTCTTGCAAATCAGTGTGACCTTCTTCAGTCAGGACGAAGATATCGATCGGTTAAATGCAGAAGTGTCAGATTTAAACAAAGTTTTTTTATTCCCCATGTCCATTGATGTTTCATGAAATCCAAATTCCTCTATAGAATGTTTAATTGAAATCCGAAAATGGGTAATGTGGCTAAATTATTGTTTATTTGCTGTGAATGTGTGTGATCACAAATTAATTTCTCAAATTGAGATAATAAAGTTTACTTGACTTGACTTGACTTGACTTGACTACATGGACATGATTTGGCTTGTTTTGAGGTTCCTGAGGGCAACAAAAGAGAACAATGTGGATTTCACAGCAATGAATAGGGTGAGAGTTTTTTTTTTTTATCTGTACTCAGAGACATGTCACTACCATTGAGTTTTTTTTTGTATCGTACTGTGTTTTCATATGCATTTTTAGATTTTGTTCGCACAGAACATGTTCCGCATTCCTTGTATGGTTGTAAAATGTACATGAGCAGATAGCCTTTTCAATATGCTTTAGTTTGGTACCAAATTTAACATGAATATTTAAAAAGAAATGTGATTTAAGAGACTTAAAATAAACCCCACCCCCTGAATAATCGCCATCGGTAGGGTTACTATAGTGTAACGCTCGTATATCCTGAAATAACCTGGTTACAGCGGGGTAACATATGCCATAAAATTTAAAAAATGAACAAGGTATCCGAAAAGGTAACTCATAAATCCCCCCCCCCCCCCTCCCCGGGGAGGGGGTGGGGCGTCTACGGACAGGCCAAGGTCTAGTAGGGATGGGATGTGGATGTTGTGAGATTGAATGGTGTGTGGGGATGAGATGGGGATGTTGAGAGACTGAATGGTGTGGGGATGGGATGGGTATGTTGAGAGACTGAATGGTGTGGGTCCGGAAATGGGATGACTATGTTGAGAAATTGAATGGTGTG
>JADBJO010006972.1:75000-85000 GCA_016801955.1 Conus betulinus
AATAATGTGTTCAAAAACGTCATCAGTTTTTCTATGTTCCTCATTTCCAAGTAAAACAGCTCCATATTAATCTCCATTCCGCTGCAATGTTTACATCTTTCTTTTAATGTTTTTTTTCTTGTTCCTACCAGAAATGTTTCGCAAACTGCCACTGCCACAAGTAGTGTTGAATTGAATCGGTGTCAGCTTCGCAAAATGTACATAGATCACTGGTAAGAATTCCCATCGTCTTTAAGATACAATTTGTAACCCAAAATATTGTGACTAATTCTTATTTGGAACCATTTTGATTAATTTCTTTAATTTGTTTCACCTGCTTCATCGGTTTTTTTTCCCCAGTCTATTACACATTTTGATTTATCTCCCATTGTGCAAAACAGCTTATATCCAATCTTGCTATTTTTTCAATGAGAGTGCTGTAAAAATTACAAATGCTCGTAGTATGATCTGGTCTTTTTCTAACATTTCATCTGTTTCTAGGAAACCATTTCTTTGGTCCGTACCTAAATTCAACATTTGCTTGCCACCAAAGTGTCTTCTTTCCACTTTACAAAAGTACTTGGTTACTTTTTTCACCCTGAGAAGCCCGTATTGCTCTGGATCTGAGAACGATCCCATCTACTTCTGTTTTTCGTAACTGAAAAAGCTCATCTTTCTTTCTTTGTAGATTAATAGCATTAATATGCGTGGGGTTTTCCTTGCCAAGTCTTGTATTTCCTTTTCTAAACAGTTTCGGCGTTCGTTTGTTCTCTTTTCTTATTGATACTAAACATAATCGTTTTTCTTCTCTTTTTTAAAAATCTTATTTTTATGATCAGAACTTCTAAAAAATAATCTATCAAATACCATAAATTGTATTTTATTGTCAGGTATCTTGCGTAAGTTTCTGTCTGTAATACGGTGATGCTGCATACTGTTCCTTGACACCATGTATAGTTTGGTTCATTAAGAACAAACAAACAAAATCATGTGTCAACACATTATGAAGAATACGCAAACAACAACAACAACAACAAAACTGAAGTAATTATGAAGAATACGCAACAACAACAACACAACAACAAAACTGAAGTAACTAACACATTCAAAGGATCATACTTCTATCAAAACGATTGTTCAAATTTTCAATGATTATTGTAATTAACAGTGTGTGTGTGTGTGTGTGTGTGTGTGTGTGTGTGTGTGTGTGTGTGTGAGCGAGACTGTTTATCTCTCTCTCTCTCTCTCTCTCTCTCTCTGTGGAGAGAGAGACAGAGAGAGAGAGAGAGAGAGAGAGAGAGAGAGAGAGAGAGACAGACAGACAGACAGAGACAGACAGAGACAAAGAGAGAGAATGAACGAACGAAATTTATTGCTAGTGAGCTGTACAGCCATTTACCAAATCGACGCGATGCACACTGACAAAACGCGATAGTTTCATAGACATGGACACCACAGCAATGCTTTTTGTTTTTTCACATTACATGACAAAGTCGTGAACGACAAAGTGTCTCTGATGTGTATACATAATCCGGTCAGCGGAGAGCAGTCATCCCAGGTAGAACTGGATCAGGCCGAGGAGTACGTGCAACCGCCGTAGAGCGCGTGCTTCAGTCTGCGTGTTGTGTGTGTTGCTGGCACGTCTTCCTTTCCGCAGGTGGGCTAGTTTAACACGTTCTTCTGATGACATGTTTCTGTGTTCCTGCTTCACGTACCAAAACACACAGTCGTCTTCTGAACATGGATCACAGGAGTACTCTACGACAATGTCATCCGACTCGCACATCAACACACCCACACATCTGATGAAGCACGATCTTTCTGAATGCCAAGTTTCTGTTCTTATCTCCCCAACCGTTTCTGTACCCCTCTGTCAGTCAAAGTGGCGACATAATCGTTCACCACTGCCGTATCAAAGCCTGCCACTGTTCTGTCTACTGAATGCTCAAAGCCTGCGTCTATGGCGGAGTGCAGGACTTCCTGATTAATGATACCACACTCAAATTGACAAGGGCACAAAGGTAGATGATCGTCTTTGAACATCAGACGTGTCAGATTCGCCGTCGATGTGTGCAGGCTTGATGTGTTGTTCTGTGGCATCCAGTGTAGTGCACTGTGTACTGTGATCTCCAATTCTGTATAAAAAAAAGCCAGTTCATTCGCTTTACAAGTGTTTTCGTTACCAGCACCAACCTGTTCAAGTCGTCCTTTTTGCTGCTGTGCTCTTTTTTTGATCACGTCGAACATCGCTGGGCGATTTCTTTCTATAATTTTGAAACTTATGTTTCCCGGTTCAAGACAGGATCCGCCATTGTTGTGAGCGGGACGGCTGGCTTCAGTCGCAGGACGACGACGGTGTTGCTGCCTTCACTTGCAATGTTCCAGCTTGACACTGCGTTGTCGGTCAGCGTTAAGGGCTGTCTCCACAGTCGCTGGAAGTTTTAAAAGAAGAATCGAAAACACTTTTATCAGCTTAGACAAATGCGCACTGTCGGTTCATCCAGAGAGAGAGAGAGAGAGAGAGACAGACAGACAGACAGACAGACAGAGAGAGAGAGAGAGAGAGAGAGAGAGAGAGAGAGAGAGAGAGAGAGAGAGAGCCCTGACACAGTTTGTGTCTACCCTGGTGGTAGTGTCAGTGTCGTCATCATCAAAGTCGTCATCATTATTTCGTTCGTTCTCAATATTACCATAATGATGGTTATGTTCGTCCTGTCAAAATCTTCTCTGTGTCCATCCAGGGTGTCTTCATTCTGCCCGTTCAATGTCCAGCTTCCATAGTCATGGGCTGGTACCCCCAAGGGCCGTGTAAATCAGCCCAGTGGTCTTCGGTTCGCCGCCATTACTTTTGAAAGGTGGTGACCTGAGGTCAGTCAGAACATTCCTCGGTGAGGCAAGTGGACTCGCCCCTACAGTATGTACAGACTATAGCCTCACCACTGCAACAGGGTTAAGGGTGGAAGTCATTGAGAGGGCACCGATATAATTGATGTGTGGAAAACGCCATTGCCAAGGGTCTCTCTCTCTCTCTCTCTCTCCCCCCCCCCCCCCTCAGCTCTTCTCCATCGCTTTCTCGCTTTGCCCCCCCCCCCCCCCCCCCTCTCTCTCCATGTCTGTTTGTCCATTCTCTCTCTCTCTCTCTCTCACACACACACACACACACTACTACTCTCTCTCTCTCACTTTCTCCGCACCTTCTCTGTCTCTCACTCTATAGCTGCCAGTTTGTCCGTCTGTCTGTCTGTCTCTATATCTGTGTGTGTGTTTTTCTGTCCCTGTTTTTCTGTCTCTGTCTATATGTCTGTCTGTCTGTCTCTCTCTCTCTCTCCAACTCTCACACATGCCGGGGTGGAGGAGATTTCTTGAAGAACGTTTCTTAATTTGACAGACACTTTGGAGAAATACCATGTCTAGCTCAATTGTAGTACCAGCATACCCAACCACCGCCACCACCACCACCACCACCATCAACACCATCATTACCGGCAATTCACCAGTGACCCCATTTTCTCATGGGCAGTCACACACACCTCAACAGTCAGGAACCTCCTTCACCATCTGTCCCCAGTCATGCGCAACATGCTAGAGGTGTCACTATTTCCTCACGTTGTCTAACTTCAACCTTTTCTCCTCCAGTTACCCCTTCACTTGTCACAAGGTGGAGGTGGACGGGGTGGAGGGAGGGGGCCAAATCGTCCACGTCAAGTAAATCATTCCCAAGTTGTCCACGTCTCTTACCCTTCAACAGCACCGTTCTAGTGGTCCTTTGAGTGTCCACTAGACTGTCACAATGACGTCCACCGGCGTAGTTGTAATTGCCAGTCCGGAGAGAGAGTGAGTGAGTGAGTGAGAGAGAGAGAGAGAGAGAGAGAGAGAGAGAGAGAGAGAGAGAGAGAGAGAGAGAGAGAGAGACAGACAGGACAGACTGAGAGACTGTGACGAGATGGATATGAGTGGTAGGTGGGTCCTCTAGGGGAAGGACTTGGAATAATTTCTTTATGAAAATTATCTTACATTTCACCTACACCCCCTCTCTTACTAGTGGGAAGGAGCAACTTTCCGGTACTAGTCATCAAAGAAATTTTTATTTGTTCCGGGTATTGTAAAATACGGAAGACTGGCTCTGAGATAAATTTTCCTTAGGCCTGTACTCTAATTACAAGTACTTATAGCTCCGAGATACAGAATTGAAGAGAGAAGTTCAAACATTCAACATTCGATTGAACAACAGGGAACTGACACAAGTTAAGTGCACTTTCACACATCAACTTTTATTACTTACACATAGAGATAAGAAATGGCGTGTCACTTCCGTAGACTGAGTTTCAGTTCGCATTGGACTACCACAATGAGGAGCCCTTCCTCACTCCTACTTTACTCACTTGCACTCTGTGCAGCAAGCTTAAGTTGGCATACAGGGGTTCTGTCTAAGTTACACTGAATGTATATGGTTATTATACATCCACCCCGATTGCTAATACCCAGTATTGTAGCCAGGGTGGTACTCATAGACAGGTTCTCACTGTTTCATCATAAAGTGAGGGTAAGGGTCTGATGAGTTTCAGTCCAGGTGGTAAGCAAACTTAGCTTTGCTTTGCTTCGGAGAGAATAGTTTGATCTCTCCTGTGGCTGGTGACTGCCCCACTGGTGTAGATTTGTTGTCTGGGTGTCGCCCTGGTTTCTGGCGAAGTCCAGCTCCTGGTTCACTGTGATGTGCAGCGTGACCAGGATCCCAGTTCTCTGCAATAAAGAGAACTTGATCTGTAGGTGAGAATCTGATGGCTGGCTTGTCGAGTGCACACATTTACCCTTTTCCTCTTTCTTTCAGAGAGGGTGTGAGAGACTCAGCCAGCAAAGTTTTCTCTATGGTAGAGTTTCTGCTATAACTATTAACCTCCACTTTTGTTTAATGGCTAAGTTAAGCTCACAAAAGGGTAGGAGACAGTAATACAATGTTACAGTTTTTAGTTATACACTCTTCCTTGTTTCATATGAATCAAAAATCACACTAACTTGGGCTATGCTTAGTCCAAGTACACATGAGGTGTAGACTTACAGTCATACACTACAAATCATCCCAATAATCACCAGTATTTATAAATCAGAGTAGCAGTTTTTACCTAGCACAGGCATACTGTTTTCCTGATCAAAATTAATAATTGAATTATTATCTTAACAGACAGGGTTGCATACTGACAAAAAGTCAGGGTGAACACAAAGAGCAGTGGTCAGATTGTTAACAAAGAATCAAAACCACTGGGAGAGAGCTTTTGCCATATGATGGCAAGCAAACTACTACACAGAATAATCATTTATCAGTTTGATAAATGTTGCCAAGCATTTGTACAAAGTTACAATGTTAACACACACAGCATACATAAATCAAAACATAGATTCAAAAATGTAAAACAGAGTTCCAACTCACTTTTCCTGGGAACGAACAGTGAATGACTTGAGATCAAAGAGTTACCAAGAGTTTACTAGGCCTTCTCTGTCCCTTTGTCTTCCTCTGCTCTTGTCTACAGGCAGTCCTGAGGGGTCAGTGAAGCTGCGCCTGTGTGTGCCTAGTATATGAATCTCTCGCTTGCCAAATCAAATTTCGACAATCTGTCATTTACCGATCAGGGGTGAGAGGGGGAGGGATTTAGTCTTGTAACCACCATCGCCTCGGAAATTGTTTGAACCTAATCGGCACGGGATAATTTATGCATCCATATAGGTGGCCGTGAGCGCCAGTTAATTTATGCGTCCGCCTAGGTGTTCGCGAGCACATGTAGGTGTCTGCGAGCACGGGGATCACGGGGTGATTGCCTTTGTGTCAATAAGGCCGCACGTGCTCAGGTGGAAGGGGGGGGGGGGGGGGGGGGGGGTTGGTGGGTGGTGGAGGTGGAGTGCGCCGCAACATGCCTTTGTGTCGCAGGGTAGAGGGGGGGGGGGTTGTGAGACGGGCTATTGTTAGAATGCACATCCCATGCTGCGTAGTATCGCACAGCATGGGGAGGGAGGGTTGAGTGGGGGGGGGGGGGGGGGGGGGGGGGGGGGGGGGAGGTCGGCCGACTAGACTCACAAGAACGAAAGGCGGCACGTATTTACCGTGACGCAATTTTTTCCTGTGTCATAGATCGTGTCAGTGGGGCCTTTCGCACCCTCCTAAGCAAGAAAGGGGGGGGTGGGGGTGGGGGGGCTGAGAGGGGAGAGTGGGCTTAGATTTGAAATGTATTCTTTGGTTTGGTGTTTTAGTGGGACTGATCGGATGGTTTTGTCAAGCGTCACGTCACAGAGACAGAAGGACAGACCGACCGAAAGAGAGACAGACAGACGGACAGACAGACATACAGACAGACACACACACACAGATAGACAGAGGGAGAATTAGAGAGTGTGAGTAAGTGAATGAGTAAGTGAGTGAGTGAATGAATGAGTGACTAAAAGACAGAAAGACACAGAGACAGAGAAACAGACACACTGGCACACAGAGACTGACAAACAGACGGATTGACAGAGGGAGGAAGGGAGGGAGACCTCAGACGAAATGGTCAAAATAGATCTAAAGGGAACTCAGGCAAGGACACGTGAGCGTCCTTGGCTGTATGGATCTCACCTGACTGCAGGTGAGGTCCATCCAACAGCCAGAGGAACGAGCGTGCTAGTCAGTACCATTGGGAGGCATTTGCACCTCCTGTTCTGAGAGAAGCCACGGAGAATAGAGACACACTAGTTGACACCAGGAGCACAGACATAACCAGTCGTGTCTCCCTGATGAGTCCGATCCAGCAGACGAAAGGCCTAGGAATAGGCAACACAAAATAGATCTGCCTTCGAGACGGATTACGATGGTTCCCTCATGCACTAGTGAAGAGTTTTAATATTCAAACATATTTTCTTGATTTTATGTTCACCCCCCCCCCCCCCCCCCTCTTTAAGTTCAAGTCTTTGCCCAGTCATTACTGTGATAATGGAGGGGTTGTTGGCCTGCGCTTGTTCTTTCCCCACTATTAGAGTGTTCGTCTTTGTATTTGGTCTGACTTTATTCAAGTTTAAAAGGCCGTGCCAGTCTTGAATGAAAGTTATTCTGAGTTAGGTTGTCTTATGGGAGCAAGACTTACCCTATTTGTTTATTGTTTATTGATTACTGTTCCCTGCCTCATTTTATGTTCAATCTCATGTCTTATGTTGTTTAACAATGGTGAGAACCCAAAGATTCTCTACCCTCGTTTTTACTAGAAGGTCAGATTCTCGAATATAAACACAAAAAGCTCAGTTTTTTCTGGGGTATTTTTAACTCCTAAGCTCAACTGGAAAACCCATATATTGAAAATTTGATTGATAAAACAAGAAAAAGAGTAAACATTCTTAAAATGATATGTTATCAACCATGGGGTCAGGACTGCCATACCCTTTTACATCTATACACTTCTTTAGTTTGATCAAAATTGACATATGGGCAGGAAGCGTATTTCTCTGCACCTAATTCTCTTTTAAAGAGATAGCAGAGCTTGGATAGTAAGGCCATGAAATTAGCTCTGGGAGTCCCAGTCCATACAAACAAATATAGATGTTATAAAAAAAAAAAAAAAAAAAAAAAAAAAAAAAAAATATATATATATATATATATATATATATGCACTACCACCACTAAATGAGAAGCGAATATTGGATGTATCCAACTATATTGTCAGAAGTCTTTCTGTTGAAAATTGAGATACTGAAGTGATACTGATGCATTCCAGTTTAGATTTTCCTAAGAGGTCTAAAAATATATCGTATATTCAACCAGTTTAGAATTACATATCTGACTTTATGTCACATTGTAATATTGTTATTACTGCTATACCAGAATTTCCTGTGGTACCTCCAGTACCTCCTTGGCAGCACCTAAATGCTTCTTTGGATTACAAATACATTTTGTTATAGTTTTGTTTGAAACGTGATTTTTTTTTTCTTTTTAAACTGAAGTTCGTGAACATTTAGAAAACAGCTATCCAAATCATTTAAAAGTGTTTACAGATGGGTCGGTAATGGAAATCTCCTATAGTGGTTCCAGCTTTATAACACCAATTTTAAATGGCAGGAAATCATATTATTTAGGGAAAGGCTTTTCAATCTATACCTCAGAATTATATGCAATACTGAATGCTTTGACTTACATACATGACACACCAATTGCTTTCTATAAAATTTTACTTTGTGTTGATTCCAAATCTGTTTTTTACAATCATTAGAGCGAGCGTTGGGACTTACTTACTTACTTAGACTTAGATGCTCCCGCGTCTTGTGACGCATGAGGCAATCAATGCGCTCCACTGTGCACGGTCTCAGCCAGTTTGGTAGTGTCACTCCATCCTCTGTCAGTGAGTCTGAGGTCTCTCTCCACTGCCTGTCGCCTGCTCATCCTGGGTCGTTCTCTTTTCCTCTGGCCTGCCTGTGTCCATTTAATGGCTTGGTTTGCAGGTTTTGAACAGGGTAATCTTAAGACATGACCCAGCCAGTGGAGGTGCCGTCTGCAGACGATGGGTGACACAGGGAGCTGTTTTGGGACCTCTCCAGGACGTCTTCATTTGGTATAAAGTCTGACCATTTGATGCCCGAGATCTTACGTAGGCACTTACTATCAAAAGTGTCGAGTTTCGTCTTCTGGGTGGTCTTCAGTTGCCAGGTTTCACAGCCATATAACAGCGTTGAAAATCACTCTGGAGTTATAAAATTTCAATTTGATTTTAAGGGAGAATTTCTTGCTGTTCTATATTTTGTTCAGCTGATTGAATGCTGATGTTGCTTTCCCAGTATGACACTTCAGTTCATGGTCGAGGCCATTGGCGTTGTTGATAGAGCTGCCTAGGTATGTGAAGTTCTATACTACTTCCACTTGTTTTTGGTCGATGAGAATGTGTGTTGGCCCTTGGTGTTTACCAGTAAGCATGCTTTTAGTCTTTTTGGCACGGATATGAGGCCAGTGTTGCTTGCAAACTTGCTGATATTGTCTACAAGCACCTGGAGATCTTGAGTGGTGCTTGAAAGAGCGGCAACGTCATCGGAAAAAATCCATATCTGAAAGGCTGTTTCCTTCTGTCCACTCTATTTCCTTTCCCTGGATTGTGTGTTTCAGAACACAGTCAATAGCAAGTGCAAAGAGGAGAGGGGAGAGGATACAACCTTGCCTTACTCCGGTGACAACTTCAAACCAGTCACTGTGGGGACTGCAAAGCTAGAAAAGATGTACTTTTTGAATAAAACATCTACTGCATTGTTTCATATCTCTAGGCATAAGAATTGATTTTTGCTCGGTCCCATCTCACTGTGGTATAAAATGGAATGCAATAGCAGACAGTCTTGCAAAGAGAGGGGCAAATAGAAGCGCTGAAAATTAATTAAACAATCCCTTAGATTTATCATCTGGTGAATTAATCCAAATTATTGAAAAATATATACATAAGCAGAATTTTGGTAAAAAAAAAAAATGGCTACTTTACCATCGTTAGAATAATTCATAAATTAAGGCTGAAAACTTGGAACACTAAATAATGGTATTACTTGTGTCTGCAGAAAAAAAATATTCGTGTACATCATCTTTTGTTTGGATGCTCAGTGTTGACCTCGCTCTTAGGAGAAAGGTATTCAGATAACTAACTTTGATAATGTCAGTACTGTCTTATATATGGTCATATGTTGCTGAAATTGCCATGGTTATTTCGCAGTCACAGGTTGTACAATTTTATAAAGATCAACACTTTTGTGGGTATTCACTTATATCAATATGCTTATATCAGATGTGGGTTTGAAAGTTCTATTGTGAATGATGAGTGTGGCGGTGTTTTCCTTTTCTTTTCTTTTTTTAAATTTTAATAAGTGTCTAATATCATCTGGCGATGAAAAGACGTTAAAATAAACCACTGAACTGAACTGAACTGTGAGCGTAGTCCTTGTCCTTTACTCTCTCTCCTCCCTCCCCCACCTCTCTTTCTGTTTCTTTTCTCACTCACTCACTCACTCACTGTCTGTCTGTCTGTCTGTCTCTCTCTCT
>JADBJO010006972.1:90000-122194 GCA_016801955.1 Conus betulinus
CACATAATTAGATGGAATATCGAGGAGGATAGGGAAAAGAAGTCAGTTCTAATTCTTTCTATACTCCTGCTACTACTGATAGCGTATAAACTAACTACTCGACACTATACATCTATCACCACTCGAAAATGTTTAATGCTCAGAGAAACTCCTGAACGACCGACCTTTGGTCATATAGATCAAAGAAAAAAAAAAAAAAAGTTTTAATAAAATACCACCCCCTGCAGGAGAAACTGCTCAACTTAGCGAATTTTACCCCCTCCTCTTCTTCTGACTCACTTTTCTCTTTCCTCTACTTACTACTTCGTTTCCTCCCTACACCACCTGTCTTCTTCTGCTACTCTGCATTATCTTTTTCTCTCTTTTTTCTTTTCTTCTGGCATCTGTCGTTGCTGGATCCTATCGAATCGATCCTCGTTTCCCTTTTTTTTTCCCCTCGCGACACTCCTCATCCCATCCCCCAATTCTTTCCTGTTTTTTTGTGGGTGGTTGCTCCTGTTTTGTTTGGAATGAGATAGCCAAGATGATTGACGCTTGGTTGAGGAAAAGGACGTGGTTGCCCATAGGTCACCCCCGATGATGAGTACGTAGGGTGGGACCAAGTGTGGTAAATTGTCACCTCACATTTTTTCCTCATCCTTTCCATCCTCCCGCTGGCATCAGTGAGGAACGACGGATTGTCAATAGTAGAAAGCTTCTATAAGACTGGCCATCTAATGGTTCATGTATTCCATTGTTCTTCTTTAATGATAGAAGAAAAAAAAGCTTCTAGGAGACTTTGTGACTGCCAGCTGTGTGGTCATGTGTCCGTGTGGTATGGTGGGGGTTATGAATAAAAAAAGACCTCCCTCTGTTGTGTGACTGTGACTAGTGTGTTGTGTGTTGTTGTGTGGGTGTGTGTAGTGGTGTGTTTTGTGTTGTGGTGTTGTGTTCCGGGTGCCGTGACGTTGCTGCGTGTGGGGCGGTACGGCTGTACGTGCGATTGCGTGCACGGGTGTTGCGTGCGTGGTGCGGTGCGTTGCCGTGCGTGTGTTCGTTGTGTTGCTTGCTGTGTGTGGTGTGTGTGTGTGTGTGTGTTGGTGTGTGTGTGGGTGTGTGTGTGTGTGTGGGGTGTGTGTTTGGTAGTGGCGCGCGCGTGGTGTGTGTGTGTTGTGTCTGAGTGTTTTACATGTTAAAGAGTGAAGGAAGGGACAAGAGGGTGGGGGTGAGTGGGAATGGTGGGGAGAAGGTTATAGAGAAGAGGTAGAGAATAGCGAGAGGCGAGAGAGCGAGTAGAGCGAGAGTGGAGAGAGATAAGAGACGATGGGGGACTTGTGTGTGGCAGAGACGCAAGCCGAGGAGGTGACGTTTCCCTCGCGGAATATTTTTGAGAACTACCATTTCTGGCTCAAGATGTACCAACCTACCAGACCCACCGATCCCATCAAGCAGATCAGTACCATCAACCATCCAGTCATCATCATCATCATCATCTCCATCCTCACATCATCACTAATAATCACCCATCAATCCCGTTCCAAACTATACAAAAAAATCAACCAGTACGTTGGCCCACATCGGGGTCTTCCGTTAGAGTCGCGGAATTGTCAGTCCTGTGAGAGAGAGATATGAGAGGAGAGATAGAGGAGCGGAGAGAGAGTAGAGAGATAGACCAGACATACAGATAGAGCAAGACAGACACAAGAGAAACAGGCAGACATACTGAGAACCCCGACAGATCGACAGGAGACCAGGACTACGAAAGACAGAACAGACGACAAACACATGTGGAGGGGAGGCAGGGAGGAATAAAGTAAGGAATAGACGGGAGGTTCTTAAAGGTGGCGAAGTTCCAAGAGATAGAGAGAGAGCGAGGGGAGAGAGGAGGCGGAAGAGATGAGTCGGGCAGAGGGGGATACGGGAGGGGCGTAGGGAGGGTGGGAGAAGGGGGGTGTTGGTAGGGGAGAGCGAAGTGTGGGATTATTGGAAAAAAAGATGGGGGGAGCAGACAGAGCTAGAGGGAAGAACGAAGGGAGAGGGGAGACAGGTGGTGGGGGGAGGGGAAAGGAGAAGGCGGCGGGGGGGGGATGAGCAAGAGGGGGGGAAGAGAAGGTAGAAAGTGCAAAGGATGAGAAGGGAGAGAACGGGAGTGAAGAAGAAAAGGGGGGATCTCATCTGAGATGCTAGATGAAAAAAAAAAAAGAAAAAAAAAAAAAAGTGTGTTGTATGGGGAAGAGGGCGTTTTTCAGAAAATGAGGGGGGTAAATAATGAGATGATAAATCCTGTTGGGGGCGCTTAGATTTTTTTGTTTTTTTTTTGGGTTTTTTTGCGGGGTAAGACACATTTCTTCCCCTTTTCTGCTTGACTTCCTTCTTCTGCTAACTTCTAGCTATCTTCTTACTGTCTTCTTCTTAATTCTCTGTTCTGTCTTTTCTTTCTTTTCCTTCTACTTCTTAGTCACAACACACTGTTTCGTACAATGCAATCATCGGGCAAGGCGAGGGCCAAGGTGCCATGCGGGCAGCCCATGTCAGGCAGCCGAATCTATTTATCCAGTCATCAGGCAACAGAATCAATACAGGCATCGTCGTCGGTCCTGTCATAATCATTGTCATGATATGATGATTATTATAGATGGATGATGTTATGTATGAGATGATGAATGATGCATTCATGGGCACATCCATCACCGATGCTATCAAATCAATCACAGCTCATCGATCATCCATTCATCAATCATGCATCCACATATGCATACAATGGCAATCAATTCTACTTCTTCTTCTCTTTCCCTTCTCTTTTCTATATTCATTCTTCTTTTTCTTCTTCTTCTTCTGTGCTTTCTTTTTCCTCTCGTTCCTCCGCCTTCCCAGCTGCATCCCCTCATCCTCTTACCCGGTCCTCAACGCTCCTCCGGCTTGGCGTTAGCCTTTCCTGCTTCTATCGATTCTCTCTCAGCTTCTTCTTCATTTCCTCCGCTTCAACTTCACTCTGGTCTCCTCCGACACTCGTCACCTATCTGACAGTCCTCCCCTCGTGCTCTATGCTCTCAGTAGATAATCTCTCCAGCGAAAGAACCTCACACAACGACCAATTTCTCTCTCCTCCACTCCATCTCTAGCGTCTATCTATCTTTCATCTCTCAGCCAGGTTCATCTCATCCATTTCACTTATGTCTCTTCGTTTTCTTCTTGTCTTTTAACAAGGGCTTTATGCTTCCATAATCCATCTGTATGTTTTGCGGCGGCCTGGGCATTCATTGCAACCGCTCTTTGCTCCATTGCCGTCTCTCGCTAAAGTCAAAACAATTGCACGAGTCGCGAACGGCGCGGCAACAATCACAGCAGAAACATGGCGCGCTCGCTCCACGCACGCAAGTAGCGCACACGGGCACATGCGCTGCGTAAGCAACTTGCTAGGAGGGATAGAGTCACGCTATCTGTGATGGCACACACATCATCACACAACACCACAGCACACACTTATTCCTACAGACAACACTACACACACACACTTCACACAGCACAGTCATGGACGGCATGACTTATAAATATATTGGATTTAAAGATATTAATGTTTTTTGTGACATATGTATTAACCTTTCCTACATACTAGAGATAGAGATATATAGAGTAGATATAGTTTATGGAAGATAGATATGAGGATAGATAGAGAGCAATATATAGATTATATTGTGGTTTGTTGATGATGTTAAGCTTTTATATATAGGAATTATCTAATCTATCTAGATGAACGATTTAGAGAATTTATAGTTAGAGATATTGAAGATGTAATCGAGAAGAAGAGAGAGTAGTATAAGATGAAGATTATCTTAGAGAGAGAGAGAGATAGAGATAGTATCTCATAGAGATATTGATTATTGGGATTTAATTGGCTTAGATTTTTTTGTGGTGGTTTGGAGATAAAAGAAAAAGATGATTAAGATGATGATTGAAATAGAGACGAAATTAGAGAGGTAATTTAGTTGACCATATGTTATATTTATATAGAAGGATAGATGTGGATATAAAATAATAGTTAGGATATTATTTAGGTAACTTATAGAGGTTTAGAGTACATTAGAGAAAGATATAGAGATAGATATATAGAGATTGTTTATTAGATAGATAGATATGAGATAGTAGAGATATTTAAATATATTTAAATATATTTAGTTATAATTAGTAAGATCCAGACATACAACAGATTAATTATAGAATCGAGAAGGAGAGAGAGAGAGAGAGAGATATATATATAGATAGATTAGAGATAGTATACATATGCAGAGTATAGAGAGATACTTCTATAGATAGATTACAAATATATATTATCATATATATATTATTAGTATCTATAATATCTATATCTATATCAGATGTCTATATGATGAAATACATCTTAGTAGGAGAGCTAAGACATTACAGACAGTTAGACTTATATAGACATGACGATTGAGTAGCCGTAATGGTGTCAATCTGTAAACTTTATCTCCCATAAAATCTAATACGAAATCTTTCAAGGTTGGGTCGCTCACAAACAACATCACAAGTGAATACAATCCAGTTCATATATATGAATATTCATGATCTGTCGCTCAGGATGCCTGTCATTTCACCAGCTAACTGAAAGAAAACAACGTCTCCAACTCCAATTTATTAAAGCCTTTTTTTTTCAGGGTGGCACGTTGTGGGATGTAGTTTTCTAGCGATTGAAAAAAAAAACAAAAGAAAAAAACGCGGACAAGTCAAAAGTCTTTGTTAAAAACTATTAGTAAACTCTCTGCCGCAACCCCACTCGGGTTGCTCCTCTTCGGCTGTCTGTCTGTCGTCAAGTGCTCTCTCTGTCTCTGTCTGTCTGGCTTGCGTGTCTGTCTGTCTCTCTCGCTAGGATAATGCACCTATCCTAGATCTCCTATGTGCAATGTCTCTCCTCTCCGTCGTGCTCTTCATGTTTTTCGCGGGCCTCTTTATGTCTAACGTCTCTTGTTAAATTGGCTTTATAATAGTCGGATACGTGTTCGTCTAGCACGCGCGCAGCGTCTCTAAATCCGGCGCGCGCGAGCACAAACCTCGTGCTAGCGTGAGCCTGATCAAAGCGCGTCACATGTACAACTACACAGCACACACACACACAATCAAGTCACAATGCAGGATGCCACACAAACCTGAACTGCGCGTTGCGCGCGCTTGTGCAGCCACCAAACACACATAACTGCAAACTATCTCGACGCACAGTATCAAAAAACCACACCCACAAACACACAGGGACATTACTTAATTAATTCCATACAGCTCTCTTTCACTCTCTACACACGACAAGCATAGTTATCCACACAGCAGGCAAACACACACCAACACTCAGGATCCCCACCCACAAATAAGACCCGCATACTAAACTGAAAAGCAAACGGCCACATACACAGCACACTAACACCTAGACAGAGAGACAACTACAGCACACACACACAAACGTCCGTTCGCCTCCCGTAGCGAAGATGAGCTGCCTGACTTGATCTGCGTTCATTTGCATACAACTCGCGTTTAAATGGCATTACTATTTCCTGGGAGTTATCATTTTGCAGTTACAGGGGTTCTACAAGCAAGTCATTCGTCATGGTATGATTCTGCTATCCGTGTCGCCTTGTTGATCATGGTAAATATCTATTAATTTCCTCCAAGACACTCCGTCCCTCATCGAGTCCTATCGGGCACCTTGGCTTGAATAGCATGTCATAAGAAATAGAATGAAAGACATTGATTCGTCGTTTTAAAGAAACTGTATCTAACTTATTAAATAGGTGGTTACTTACCTATGCGGGTTTTTGTCAACTGTGGTAAACCGAGCTAGAAACTCTTCTTCTCGTGAGAATAGCATCTACACCACCCCTCATACGGCACACACACACACCAACACAACGAAGAAAATAATAACGCGGCGCTGCTTGTCCTTCCTTTCCCTCTCCAAGAGATTTTGTCGTCCAACACTACACTACGACAACACACACCCAATCACACACTAGCACACAGCACATCATCTACAGCAACAGCACAGGGGTGGACGAGCGCAACACAACAACATTAACTCCATTGTCCCATTCCACGCAACAGTACACAACTTCCCAGCCACGAAACATGTAACAGTCAGACAGACCCAAGTGGCGTCACCCCACCCGCGTGCACTGCTCGCCCGCAGCCCCCACCCCCCACATCACGATCACATACAACAGTCCAACACAACTACACAAGCACACACACACAACAGTCACGACATCACACAGCATCTCCGCCTGAACTTCTATTCTAAGACCTATAAATCCGCGCGCGGTCGTTTGACCCCAATCATCACACATCCAAGCAACTCCACCAATCTGAAGCCTAGGCCTACAACACGGCTATCTCCACCCTATTCATCTTAGCAAAGTGTATAATTGGCGTCGATCAGGACAACGCTCACTAAACCGTGTACCGCTTCATGACCGCTTGTAAAACAACCCAAATTCTGGAATGTTCCAGTTGATCAAACCTTTTCAAACGATGGAATGTGGCAATTAGACCTATGGTATGTATTTGGTTCTAAGAGCGGAAACACGATCCATTTTTGCTATGTTTTTGAAATGACAAGTAATTATCGATGATTTCAAGATCCTTTTCCACATTTAAGATAAGATCATTACACATTTTACACTGGACACGAACACTGTCAAATCACTAACGACAGTTGAAAGCTATCTACGATAACATATATTTTCATGGAACATTTAGATTTTCTAGTAATGACGATATTTCGTTTTTTCCCAGAGTCTTACACATTGTATATAAAAAAATAAAATAAAATAAAATAAAAACCTCACACAGGATATAACTTGTTTAGTCTGCATTAACTATTACTTCCCCTAGCAATTAAAAAAATTCGTCCGATCCTGGCGGAATTTAGCGTCGAAAGCACAGTCTTAAGCGACGAGGCCTCAACACGCAGATTATCGCTAGTCACTCCAAAGCCTGCTTTCGCCCCTACTCTCTTCCTCCTCCCCTCTCCATCAGCCACCCAAACCTTTTTCCACCCACACCACCCCCCACCCCCAAATCGAAAAAAAAGTCAGTGATAAGGACTTATTTAAAAGGGATGCACGCTGCAGCAGCGTATATGGCTTTATCTGTGTCAGCCTTCTGCTTGGTGTAACCCCGTAGCTCTCCTCTGGTTTTGGTTCGGTGGTGTAGCCTAATATTCGTATTTATTGTGGGTTATGGTTTATTCCTTTATCAAGAGGACAGATACGCTTGGTTGCGTTTTTGCGTGTTCTTCACCCTGCTTCTTTTGAAAAAAAAAGTATTCCTTACAATGTGGTTTTTATTTTTCTACCAAATAGTCAAATTTTCTATCAAATAGTCAAGTTCGATTTCTTTTCACCGAATTTTCTAGAGAAACTTGCATTACTAGTAGGATTTTTTCCTAGCGTGTATTAACATATCTGTCTGCTTGTTTACTTATATGTTTATCCGTTCCTGCAAGCCTTCATATCTGGCTTCCAGCTTCATGGACATACCAGATGAGGTAGAACTCGTGACGTATAGTCTCATGCGCATACATTAATGCTTCTTCGAAGAAACTCACTCCAACAAACAAAAGTTCCGAACAAACGTTAGACTTCACTACTGACGGTCGTCCCCCCCCCCCCCCCCCCCCCATCCCCCGCTTCCATTCCCCTCCCTTCCCTCACCGTTCACACCCACCCAAACCTACGCACTCCCCACCCCCACCCCACCCCTTTCCCACCCACCTTTCTCACTGATTCTACATCTATTCATTATCCCTACCACAGATCACAAACCAATTCTGTCTCTCGTCTTGTCTACTTTGCTCTCATCCCCGGACAATTATACGGTGTAGGGGTGATCTGCTTACCTCCAGGGAACCGCCCAGTGGACTCAACCTAACAGCCGTGTTCTGATTGAACACGACGGGCAGGTCTGGTGGTCCGGGAAACTATGGACACAGCAGGACCGGGAGTTCTGGGGGGTTGGTAGGTGCAGCAGGAGAAAAGATAGAGAATTCACTGCGTCTGTGTATCTGTCTGCGTGTCTGTCTGTGTCTGTCTATGTCTTTCTGTCTGTCGATGTCCCTGTGTGTCTGTCTGTCTGTGTCTGTCTATGTCTGTCTGTCTGTCGATGTCCCTGTGTGTCTGTCTGTCTGTGCCCTTTTCTTTAATCAATACAGCCTCGAAGGGTTAGGGCATTTCCACTTCGTTACTTACTCTTCACGAACTCACGTTTATTTTTTTTTTTCCTTTTTTTTTTTTGCAGATTATGTAATTGCATGTCTTTAAGACACACACACACACACACACACACAGAGAGAGAGAGAAGAGAGAGAGAGAGAGAGAGAGAGAGAGAGAGAGAGAGAGAGAGAGAGAGGAGAAAGCGATTGAGTGTGTGTGTGTGTGTGTGTGTGTGTGTGTGTGTGTGTGTGTGGTGTGTGTGTGTGTGTGTGTGTGTGTGTGTGCGGCGGAGAGATGGAGAGATGGGGTGGGAGGGAAGGACTGAGAGATATGACAGACAGAAATGTGAAACAGAACTAAAAGGGAAGAAAAGAGAAAAGATAAAGCAAACACGAAACGAAAATAAAACAGACAAAAAATGCACAAGCGAAAAAAATTGACAACTATTCGTACCGCATAACCCGAGTCCACGTCAACCCACCCTCTCTGTCTCTATCCACCTCCCACCCCCTACCACCCACCAAACTCCCCTTCCTCCTCCACGCATAGTGTCGCTCAGAGACACATTCTACTGTCCAAGGCGTAGGGGCGGCCGGATGACTTCTATTCCCGCCCTTCATCTGACTGGAATTGGCAAAGAGTACTGGCCGATGGTGTGAAGAGCCAACGAAGCAAGACAGGGATTGGGGAGGGAAAACTGTCCGGCTGTTAGTTCAGGGGGGGGGGGGGGGGGGGGGGGGGGGGGGGGGGCGGTTCCATTCTCTTTGCTGTGGGCCGTTCAGAGCGTGCGGGTTTTGCTATATTCTGTTTCATTTCAAAGGAAAGCAGGCTGTGATAGTGAACCAGGCGTCGCAGAACAAGTTATAGTATGCAGCCTTCTTAAGTAGACGGGAAAATATCTAACTAGGTAGCTAACTTCAAAAGAAGAAGAAGAAGAAGAAAGAAGAAAGAAGAAGAAGATGATGATGATGATGATGACGATGGACGATGATGAAGAAGGTTAAGAACAAAAACAAAATGAAAAACAAAAAGACCAGGGCAAACGAGAAGAAGAACAAGAGAATAAATAGAAGAAGCAAGACAGCAGGGGAAAACGGGGACAAAAAGACCACCAGCGACACCACCAACACCAAAAACAACAGACAGAGAGAAAGTGAGAGACAGAGAGAGGAGGAGGAGAGGAGGAGGAGGAGGAGGAGGAGGAGGGGAGGAGGAAAAGAAGAAGTAGAAGAAGAAACGGAACAATGCAAAAAAAAAAATTACTTGTTTTGAAAGAAAATGAGATGGAAGACGACACCACTAAACACACGACAACCACGACGGCGATAGCGACGACGACGACGACGATGACGACAGGGACGACGACAAGGACGACGACGACGACGACGACGACGACGACGAGAAGAAGAAGAAGAAGAAGAAGAAGAAGAAGAAGAAGAAGAACACAACTGTTCCTCTGGTAGCTGCCTTGGTGTAACTCTTACCAGCCCCCTTCCTTTCGACAGTTTAGTTCAAACGTCTGCAAAGATGCCTATCTGGAATTGCGGAGGATCACTTCAATCCCGCTACCATCTCCACTGATACAACCCAAAGACCTGTGCTTGTTTTTTTCCTTCTCAAGAATGGATTACTCTCATTCTCTTTCGGCCGCCGATCTCCCAGATGTCTGTTAGATAGACTCCAACGAATCCAGACTAAGGCTGCCAGACTCATCTGAAGAGCTGCTTAATCAAACCACGGTTCTCCTCTTCTTCACTCTCTCCACTGGTTTCCTGTAGCCGATCGAATAGACTGGAATGTACCTGCAATCCCTTTTTCTGCTGTCAGCGATTCTGGACCCGAGTAAATTTCTGATCTCCGTATCTCTACTACGTCTCACCAGCTCCGCTCTTCTTCTGATGCAAGACTTCTTACGGTACTTCAGTACGTATACAGATTTTCTCTGTTGGTCCAGACCGTACGACGTGGAATCTCTGGTGATCTCCAGTACTCTGATTTCTTTGCCTCTGAAGGTCTGGCTTTAATTTATATCGCATTTCTTTTACACAGCAGGTCTTGTTGTGTGTGGTACATCCAAACTATATACACTTCTGCACTTGGTTGATAGGTAAATAATGTGCGTGTTTCTTGCATGCGCTATTATAGAGAAATGTGTACTCGGCATGCATGCTTGTTTACTCGCTTGATTTCCTGTGTACTTTGTTGAGTGCTTACATATACTATCATTATTATAGCTACCATAGGTAACACTGTTGTTGTTCTTGTTGTTTTTTAGCATTAGAGTTGTGTAAGGCGCCTACAGCAGTTTTACGAAGAGAGTGTGCTACATACCTGTCCATTATTGCTGTTGCCGTTGTTGTTATATTATTATTATTATTATTATTATCATTATTATTATTATCATCATTATTATTATTATTACTATATATCATTATCATAACTATCATTGTTGTTATCATTATCATTATAAAAATTATCATCAACATCATTATTGTCACTATTGGTATTATGAATTATGAAGGAAAGAAAGAAAGAGAGAAAGAAGAAAGAGAGAAAGAAAGAAAGAAAGAAAGAAAGAAAGAAAGAAAGAAAGAAAGAAAGAAAGAAAGAAAAAAAAGAAAAAGAAAAGAAAGAAAGAGAAAGAAAGAAGAAACTAGCAAGTCCCCTTGTTGGTTTGTCTTTTTTCCCTCTTTCGGTTTTTTTTTTTAATGTATTCTTCACTTTTAACTTCATTTCATATAAGACAGATTTAGTATTTAGGGCGTAAAGAGCAGAAACCAAAGCTTTTATGCTCATGAGCCTACACTGCTTTCTTCGTTTTCTTCTTCTTTCTTTCTAGCTTTCTTTCTTTCTTTCTTTTTTTCCCTTTCCCTTTCTTCCCTCCTTCTTTTCTTCATCCCTCCTTTATTTTTAAGTACACAATGGGCAAATAATTTACACCCAGAGACCTACATTACTTTTCTTCTTCATCATCATTTTCTACTTCTTCTTCTTCTACTTTTCCCCTCCTTTTTTATATCACGTATAAACACACAGGAAATACAGAAATCAACTCTAACTGGTCATAGCTCACTGTGTGACGTCTGTTGACTGGCGCACATTTCTGTCGCTTTTTTCACTCGCGTTGCGCGATTCAAGATACTGTGATGTTCACGAGGTTCTGCATTATTCTCGGCAATCACTCACGTCCATTGTCAAAGCCACCAGCCTGTAGGTTGAGGAAAGCTTGCTATTTTTCCCTTCTTTTGTGTGGATAATTTCTGATTGTTATTACCTAAGTGTAAATGAGTATGAGCGCAAACCACCTTCAGATGAACAGACATTCTTGAACAGACGACGGGACCTTCAACTAACAGAGAAAAGTGGTCATTTACTGTGATCACATTTATCTTTGCCAAGTCATACTGTGATGATGGAGGGGTTGTTGGCCTGCGCTTGTCTTTCCCCCTCTATTAGATTGTCTGTCTTTGTATTCGTCTGACTTTATTCAAGTTTTAAAGGCTGTGCCAGTCATGAATAAAAGTTACTCTGAGTTAGGTTTTTCTTATGGGGGCAAGAGTTACCATACTTGTTTATTGTTTACTGTTCCCTGCCTCATTTCGTTTTCAATCATATTTAGCTGTTAGTACACTTTCGGGTATAAACGTTTATGTTCGGGCAGAAAATCTCTCTCTCTCTCTCTCTCTCTCTCTCTCTCTCTCTCACACACACACACACACACACACACACCACACACACACACACACACACACACACACACACACACACACACACACATACACGCATAGAGTTCCACTGCCATCTGCCTCTCACCGTGTCGCCTCTTACCCTCCTCCCTCCCCCCAATTTCTTTCACAACCACAGGCACTTGTAAATTATCCCACATCCGCGATATTCACACTGAATGGTCTTCCTAGCCACGAGGAGGATGACAACCCTTTGTCTGTCTGTCAGGGCGGTGTGCAGGGTGGGCATGGGGGCGATACGTGGCAGCGGCCTATCGGGGGTGACTGGGGACCACAATTAGACAGCCGGATGTGATACCAGTGTTGATTGAACGAAGATATCTTACGCAAAGCTGGGCTTTCCAATCATTGCACTCGTTGTCTTTCATCAATATTTAAGACCTTAGGGGAGGGACAGAGAGAGAGAGAGAGAGAGAGAGAGAGAGAGAGAGAGAGAGAGAGAAGAGGGGAGGGGAGAGGGAGCGAACTGTTACTGTCTTTACATATACGGGAAGAGAGAGAGAGAGAGAGAGAGAGAGAGAGAGAGAGAGAGAGAGAGAGAGAGAGATTTGAATTACGACAGAAATGTTCAATGCTTTCTGTTTATCCGCGCCTTACTCTTGGAAACAGAAACAAAAATAAACCATACAATCCAGTAATTAATGGGAACATATATAGGTCAAAAAACTATTTTGATCACACACCCAGTCTTCTTACATTCATTTCTGTCCTTGTGGGGGGGGAAAAGCATGCTCGCGCGCGCGCTCTTACGCACGCACTTACGCACGCACGCACACACACGCACGCACGCACACACACATACACACGAATCCGAGATTCAATACTATCTCCGTTATAACTTATGGATCTGCGACGAATCCCGTTCTTCTTTTAGACACGCATACGTTGTATAACCTGTACTCCTCCCTCTCCTCTTGCCCCTTCCCATCCTCCAACTCTACCCTTCCCCACCCTGCCTCCACTCTGATGCAAATTGTATGCACGTCAATTGCCTTGCTGCCCACGCCAATTGAACAAGAGACAATTGAATCAGAGACAGAGAGAGAGAGAGAGAGAGAGAGAGAGAGAGAGAGAGAGAGAGAGAGAGAGAGACAGACAGACAGACAGACAGAGAGACAGAGAGAGAGGTGTGTGTATGTGACAGACAGACAGACAGACAGACAGGGAGACAGAGAAGAGAGTGAGAGAGAGACAGAGAGAGAGAGAGAGAGAGAGAGAGAGAGAGAGAGTGAAGAGAGAGTGTGTGTGTGTGTGTGTGTGTGTGTGTGTGTGTGTGTGTGTGGTGTGGAGTGGGAGACAGAAACACAAAGAGAAACAGAAACGAGCGGAGACAGATGACATGAATAGCATATTATAAAAAAAACTTTCAAGAATAATTCGAAAAAAGAAAACCGGACCACTGTATCCCATATGATAATTATATGCACAGAACAAATTGGTAATGAAACAAATAACACTTGCAGACATGCTAATATTTTGTTGTACATGGTATTTTCTGAACTTCATATGAATGATACCAACCTGAAAGGAGAGTTGAAGGAAGAGACGCGCGCTTTCACGCCGCGCCATTTATTGTGGGCCCTCGGCCCGTCCACAGGAGTACGCAACATACATTTCAACCTGACAAGAAATTTGATTGAAACGTTGATTGTAACATATTTTGTTTTCTGATTAGAATTTCTATTCTTCCTATATCGTCAGTATTACTATTACATATGGGTTTCTCTGGTTTTTAAGGCATAGAAGATATGCATTGCAATATCTCTTATGGTTTCAGTGTTATCGTTTTGTAGCAGACTTTCCAGTGTGATTGCGTTTCTGTTACTAAAGTGTTTGAAAATGTATTTTGTTCGTAACTGCCTGTAATTTGGACACCACATTAAGAAGTGCATTTCTGTTTCTACTGTTGGGCAGAAGGGGCATGTTGTTATAGCTTGATTGTCTATATATTTTTATTGCCATGCAGTTCGTTTATTCCTAATCGTAGTCTTGTCAATGTTTTTCTGAACTTCGCGATTGTGACTGCGCCAAAGTATTCTTCAGTCTGGGTATATTTTTTAAAACGCATTATATGTTGTAAATCGTTCACTATTCGCTATTTTTTTTTTATGCCAGTTCTGTTTGTAACAATCTATGATTCTTTGTTTTAGCGTCATAATAAATCTTTGCTCGTTTCCTACGCCTTCATTCAACCAAACTTCAGAGAAGCCATACATATCCAAGCAGCGTTTAATTTGCTGTGCCCAGTTCTGTGGTTTGTCAGTTTCTGTTTTTTTTTTCTCTTTCATATGCTTGTCTAGGTATCCTGTCTGGAGTCATCTTCATTAATTTGAACAAATATCTGATTGCTTTATTGAACTATCTATACTCATCGGATATTTTCCTAGTTCTCAGAGAGAGAGAGAGAGAGAGAGAGAGAGAGAGAGAGAGAGAGAGAGAGAGAGAGAGAGAGAGAGAGGGAGGGAGGGGGGAGGTAGGAGAAGGGGTGTCTGAAACAAAGTGTGACTGAAAGACATTCAGGCAGACAGGCAAACAAAGACCGACGACCGAAGACAACAAAACAAACACAGACTGACAGCCGCAGACAAGAAAACAAACTTACACTGACAGAACAACAACAAACAATAACAATAATAATGATATTATTATTACCAATGGTACTAATAATACAAATGATGATGGTGACAATGAAAATAAATATAACAATAATAATAAATTATAGTAATGATGATAATAATAATGGTGATGATGATGTTGATGATAATATAATAATAACAACAATAATCATAACGATAATAATAATGATAAAAGTAATAATGATACTACTACTACTACTACTACTACTAACAATAATAATAATAACAATAACAACAACAACAACAACAACAATAATAATAATAATAATTGCTCCGCTTCGGCAGACGTCTATGTCAAATAACGTCCTTCACCGTGTCAGCGACCCAGTGACCTACTTACCAGACAATGGCGCTACGGCCATTCCAGTTTGAATCATCCCCGCAATAACGGAAAGCCCTTGTCCTGTCTCCGACTTGATCTATGCCCCCTGTGTGTATCAATGGTGTAAAACACATTTGATTAAACACTATCATCTCTAAATCACAGTTTCAAATCCCTGTCTCTCCCGTTTCCTTACAGCCTTCACTACGTCACCAGTTTCCTTTCGTTCCCCTCTCTTCCACCCTTCCACTTCCATAACCACAATAATGATAACAATAACAACAACGATAGTAATAATGATAATGATAACAAAAATAACTATTACAAGTATAATAGTAGTAGTCGGAATGATAATAACAATAACAATAATCATGATGATTGTGACAATATTGTTGCTACTACTACTACTGCTACTGCTACTACTAGTACCCCCCCCCCCCCCCCCCCCCCCCCCCCGTCTTTCTCTCTCTCTCTCTCTCTCTCTCTCTCTCTCTCTCTCTCTCTCTCTCTCTCTCTCTCTCTCTCTCTCTCTCTCGGATCGTGAACTGCGTTTCAGTCGAGCAGTCACGCACTGCATCGCGCTGCAGTTACCTTCATTTTTTGACGGACTTGAACACAGTACCTCCCTCTCAACTCTTGCCAGTACCACCACCAGGAAACATGCCATCAGCACCACTCGGTTTTAGAGCGAGTTGTGGCACTTTTGTCCACATTTATATCGCCTTCATGTTGAAGCGAGCCAGGAAGAAGATGGCTCTGCGGATCGCCATGCTGTCACCACGAACGAAGATAGACGGTGTAGCCCTAGGCCTGCTTCTCACCTTAATTTTCTGGGGCGGACTCCTTCTACGCTGTTGAGATGTGGAGCAAAACCCAGAAGCCAGAACGGACTTGAAGCAGGCTCGGCTCGGCATCGGCAGCTCGGGACGCAGGGTCAGCGTGGACAAGTCTGGAGCTTCGCCGGCGGGCAGCAGACGGACGACACCCTCCTCTCTTCAGCAACCCACCAATGCTGACTTCATGGGCATAATCCAGGACATGGGTTTGAGAATGGACAGTCGCTTTTCAGAGGTGAAAGAAGATCTGCACGTCCTACGGGAGGAGTACGGGGCCATGCAGGGTGAGCTGAGGGCACTACGAGGCGAAGTCACGGGTCTGCGTCAGCAGAACGACGACTTACAGAGGAGGAACCAGGACCTGACGAGGAGACTGGACGTCTTGGAGAGGACGACGGACGACCTTGAGGGACAGTCCAAACGCAACAACCTCATCTTTTACGGCCTGCCACGGAAGGACAACGAGTCTCCGATGGACTGTGAAGGTACGGTGAAGGACCTAATCCAAAAAAAAGTTAGAAATTTCTGAGGACGTACAGTTTGACAGGGTTCACCGGATCAACTCCAAGCCTGACTCGCCAGTTATTGCCCGTGTGTCTTCTATAAACAGAAGACATCTGTGCTAAAAGCTAAGGGCAAACTACAAGGGACAAAGATTGTCGTTGGAGAGGACTTCTCAGCTTCAGTAAGAGAGATTCGCAGACGGTTAACACCACATCTAAAGAAAGCAAGGTCAGAGGGTAAGAGAGCCTCGATGGTGTTTAACCACCTTCTCATCGATGGGAAGAAGTTCACTGTGAACCGCGATGACAAACTGGTTGAACTGAGATAGGGGGACGGCCGGCCCCACATTCGTCTGGGTAATTCTACTGTGTTTGTAAATAGAACAAACTTTGGGACGACACCGGTTTTGTTGCCACAGTGCGGTGTGGCTGACACGCTGCCAGCACATGCTATCCATGAGACAGGTAACAACGCGGTGTGTTCTGTCCTTCGTTCAACCGTTGCCCAGGTTGAAAATGTAAATAGTGTTTCAAATGTTTCTGAATCTGTGTCACAAAACCCGTCTGACTTGTTTCCCGAAGATGCGTGTACTGTGTCACCTGATCGTGTTGATAGGAATGTGTTAAATTCTCCTTCTCGTGTCAATAAATCGAAAGACTTTTCTGTTCTTCACTGGAATGTAAATGGTTTATTCTCTAAACTATCTGACAAAGATTTTATTTCATTTGTTACTTCTTTTGATTTGTATGCCTGAGTGAAACGTTTATGGAAGATTTCCAATCGTCTGTTTTTGTTGGCTATGAAAAATTGTGTAAACCAGCCATAAAACTTACGTCTCGTGGAAGGCGATCTGGGGGCTTAGTATGTCTGATTAGAAAAGAATTCTGTTCACTCATAAAGCCTGTGGAGATTCAGTCAGACATTTTTTTTGCGCTTTCATTATTAATAAATCTGCTTTGGGTACAATTAAGAGATTCTTGTATGTGTGTTCATATATACCGCCAGAAGGTTCGCCATATTACTATTTCACTGATCATGACAATGGTATTGCTTTTACTTGAAGATTTTATATGTGACTGCTTGCTTTCTATTGGTGACGTTTATATAATGTTAAATGGTGATATGAATGGTCGTACTTCCAACATTTCTCAAGACTTAGATGAAACTGTATTTTCTTTTGAAAACCAATGTCTGAGTGATCCATTACACGTGGGCAGAAATTCAGAAGATAACGTGTTAAATAGTTATGGGAAGATGTTACTAAATATGTGCATTGCATTGGATTTGTGCATTTTAAATGGTTTGTGTCAGGGCGACCTCAAAGGTTGCTACACATACTGAGTGTGGCAGCAGTGTGAATGATTATTTTATAATGTCGTGTGATATGTTTGCAACACTTCTCAATGATTGTAAGTTATGTGTGGGTGAACGTGTTGATTCTGACCACATGCCTTGGTATTATGTATTAATTTACACAGCTTAACCCCGCACTCTGTGAAAGAAAATAATGTTGTCATTTGGTTGAAAAGTATTGCTGGAATGATATTCATGTGGATTTGTTTAATAATGCAATGGATTCACCAGAATTTCAGCAAAGGATGCACATGGCAATCAGTCTCATTGAGGTTAATGTTGATGAAGCTTTACTTGTTTTTAACAGCTGTCTAAAAGTCGCTGCGGAATGTATGAGGAAGATGATTAATGTAAATGAAAAAAGAAGTTGGCGAAGACTGGTACGATAGGGAATGTCTATTAAGTAAAAGAAATGCACGTGAATTGTTAATTAAATACCGTCGAACTTTATCTGTACCTGATCACGTTGAGTACTGTAATGCCAGACGCGATTATAAAACATCTTTTGAAGAAAAAAGAGAAAGCATTTAACAGAATTATGTTAGATAAATTAGTCGCCTCCATGAAGTGCCAAAAGGAGTTTTGGGAGACAATGCGCAAAATTCATAAAAGAAGAATTCACCCCAAAATAATATCAGTCTGGACAATTGGTTTCAACATTTTAAGAAATTGCTTGAAAGAAACGATGACATTCACAACAATATAGGGCAAGGAGATGACAGTGATAACGACGACGACAATCATAGTCATTTAATTCGCCCTATTTCGAGAGAAGAAATGTTTGCTTTAAGTAAACTGAGAAAACGAAATGCTGCCGGACCAGATGGGATCACTGGTGAAATGATAAAAAATGCATGCAGATCCGATCTGGCGATTAATTTTTCACAAAATTTCTGAATACTCTATTTGATAAGGGTGTGTTTCCTAAACGTTGGGCCGAATCTATTGTTCTCCCATTATATAAAAAAAGGTGACGTTAATAATCCAGACAACTACAGAGGGATTTCGCTGTGCAACATCGACAGTAAATTATATAGTGCTATTATCAATAGAAGACTTCAAGAATGGGTCGAAGAGAATAATATTACAGGCAAATTTCAAGCTGGATTTAAACGAAATTATTCGGCTATAGATCATATGTTTACTTTGATGGCCTTTGTTCAAAAACAGTTCTGTCTAAATCGAAAATTATATGTAGCTTTTATTGATTTTGAAAAAGCATTTGACTCTGTCAACAGGAGTGTTTTTGTGGCCAATTTTGGTGAAGCATGGAATCCGAGGTAATTATGTAAATGTGTTTTGAGCATGTATGATTCTGTGAAAGCAAGAGTGAGATGCGGATCATTATGTAGTCTCATAAACTGTACATTGGGAGTTTAAAACAGGGGATGTCTGTAGTCCCATTCTTTTTTCTATGTTTATTAATGAATTAACTTTAGAAGTAATACATAATTGTAAGCATGGAGCTCACTTAGTAAACGATGCATTGGAGGTTTTCATCCTCCTCTTAGCTGATGACGTTATATTAATGTCAGAAACAATAGTTGGTCTCCAAAATCAATTAAATAGTTTAGAAAAGAGCCTCTGCGTCACTCCAATTGAAAGTAAACATGGCAAAAAGTGATATCATAGTGTTTAGGAAAGGTGGACATCTCGCTGCTCGGGAAAAAATGGATGTACAATGGAATGCCTATGCCAGTCGTGAATGTCTATAAGTACTTGGGTATATATTTTTCAACACGTTTTAAGTTTCGGTTTTTGCTTGCAAAGTCCTTGTAAGTAGAACTAAACGTTGGTTACTTTGTATTTTAAAGAAATTGCGTATGCTTAATAATGAATCTCTTACACTGTTTTTAAAGTTGTTTGTTCGATTTCTCAATTACAGCCCATAGTACAATACGGAGCTGAGTTATGGGGTATTGATATACATGCTTCTATACTATATCATATTGAAAAGATGCATTTAAATGCATTGAAAAAGTTTCTCGGTGTTTCAATGCAAACGCCAAACGATTTAGTTTATGGGAGAGACCAATAGGTATCCAATCCATTTATTGTCTTTGGTAAGGTGCATTCGTTACTGGCTAAAAATAAACCCGGATGGAACCTAGTAGACTACTACCACATAAAGCATATAAAATGTTAGTACAGCTAGATGCTAGGGGTAAGAGTAATTGGGCCTCTAAAGTGAGATTAAACTGTACGATTTTGGGTTTGGCTTTGTATGGGAGAATCAAGGTGTAGATGACATAAATAGTTTTATTTTGTATGTTCCGGCAAAGGTTAATTGACTGTAACTGGCAGAGATGGAATTCTCATATCGAGGACAGTTGCCGTTTTGATGTTTACAGAGTGTTAAATCCTGCACACTGTATTCCAAAGTACTTATCAATGCAAATCAAACAGACATATTAAACATATTGTAACTAAATTTAGATTTGGTGTATCGGATATCTGTGTACATTCTAACCGTTATCGGCCTTTTATTGATCGTAATTTTACATGTCCGCTCTGTTATGAGATGATGAAAATGAAGTTCATTTTGTTCTGTCTTGTCCTGTACTACAAGTTATCAGACAGCAATTAATCCCACTTAAGTATCTAAGAAACCTTGTTTCTTCACCTCATCATGTTAATGGCATCATCGAATGAAAGCACTACCAAACAGTTCGCATTGTATTTTGTATAAAGCTTTCAGAATGCAAAATTATGTGTTAAGATAACAAATGTTAAGTTTGTCAAATTGAGTTTGCATTGATGAATTGCGCGATTTTTCATTTTGTCTCTCTCTCTCTGTCTGTCTCTGTGTCTGTCTGTCTGTCTCTCTCTCTCTCTCTCTCTCTCTCTCTCTCTCTCTCTCTCTCTCTCTCTCTCTCTCCTGCAGTCTTCAGTATTACAGTAATAATAAAAATAATGATAATGATGATGACGACGACGACGACGACGATGATGATGATGATGTTGTTGATGATGATGATGCTGCTGCTGCTGCTGCTGCTGCTGCTGCTGCTGATGGTGATGATGATGATAATAAGTGCCTGTTCTTATTACATATCATAAACCACACAACAACAAGAACAACAACAACAACAACAACATCGGCTTCTAGCACACTGAAACAGGACCAGAGGACTGGTGTTTTTCTACTGTAGTGAAACATTGAATAAACCGAGGAAACGCTATGGAATGTTTTCCGAGTTTCTAATTGGGGGGTGGGGGTGTGTGGTTGATTATTACTGTGTGACATGTCTGGACAGAGTGTGTCAGCTGTCAAGACCCGTTTATCAAGATAAAGACGTCTGATTTCCGTCACCGTAGAATCCTCACCCGCACCCCTCCAGGATGAGTAGCTACTGTTAGTTCGCTTCGTTACACAAACTGTACAAAAGGATTTAAAGAGAAACAAGAAGAACATTGCAAACAAAAAAAAAAACAAACAAACAAAAACAACAAGATGTTAACGAAGTCATCACAATGTGATCGATATCGATGCGTGCCTCTCTCTCTCTCTCTCTCTCTCCTCTCATCTTCTCTCTCTCTCTCTCTCTCTCTCTCTGTGTGTGTGTGTGTGTGTTGTGTGTGTGTGTGTGTGTGTGTGTGTTGAACAGAAATGTAGAATGACAATTGAGAGCACAGACAGAGTGACACAGAGAGAGAATCAGAGAGAGAGAGAGAGAGAGGCAGACAGACAGACAGACAGGCAGACAGACAGAGACATAGACAGACATGCAAAGGCAGGCACACAGGCAGGCAGACACGCAGACAAACGGACAGACCGAGGGGGATTGAGGTCAGTGAGGGAGGAGATGGAGGGTATGAAGGGAGAGAAATCTCCAGACATCTGAAGATGGCAGCCTATTTTTGGCGTAGGTCAGACAGACAGGATACAGGCAAGCAATCTATCTACACCTGCTACTCAAATCATTCGTGTTCCCGTCCCCCACCCTAACACTTCCCGCCCCTACCCGTTCCTCTGTCCACCGCAGGCGGCCTTGAGAGAGATGGGGCGCCTTGCGGTCGGCTGGGATTTCAACAACTCGCTTGAATCGGTTTAAAGTTCATCACAGGACTTCTTTTTCCGCTTTTCCTTTCGGTTTGGGGATACAAAGGGACAGACCAGTACAGAAGACATTTATTCTGAACATAAGAATGTATTTGTAAGTCATCACTACATGTCTAGATATCATGGGAATGGGAGAGAGAGAGAGAGAGAGAGAGAGAGAGAGAGAGAGAGGGAGGGAGGGAGAGAGAGAAGCACAAACGGACAGACAGACAGGCAGGCAGAGAGATACAGTGACAGAGACACGTCGAGAGAGAGAGAGAGAGAGAGAGAGAGAGAGATAGAGGAGAGAGAGAGAGAGAGAGAAGAGAGAGAGTTACGGATGGTCTGGTAGTGCGTGTTTCACTGTCCAATTCTCACTAGAAAAAAGTTTGGATGCGTGTTTACGACTTTTTTTCTACACACACCCACACCACACAACCACATAAACCACCAGGCAACACACAAGTTAAGTTTCTTTCTTTTTTATGCTGACTGAACCATCAAAACACTACTCTATATTATTATTAAATATGAGTAAACAGGCACAAAAAATATTAATACACGTAACCATCAGTAATAGCGCACAACAACACAAAGAGCTTTAACTGTCGCTCTCTGAACTGACAGTTCGTATACCTGGCTGCGTTCAGCCCAAGTCACAATCCAATGCACTCACACAATACGCAGAGCCGCTCACGGATGCAGTTCGTGGAGTCCTCCCGGGAATATCCACACCCCAGAAAAAGCACACGTTGACCCACCGACCTGGCGGTCAATCTCTCGACGTCGTCGTGACGGAGAATCCCAAGGCCCCTTAACACACCCGTCTTTCTGCTGACCTGTGGTCAGCCTCTCCACGTCAACAGAACGGAGACAGTGGCCGGGGCACGGAGTGTATCCCCACACCGGTGGCAATCAACTCCAGGCCGGACTCCGGGGCCTCACCGACACCTGGGGAACTGATAACTACCTTGATTACCTGGCCTACATTCATCGTCCTGGTTTGTCACTAGTTTGTCAATCTTCACAACAATACATTTCACTGGAATTTTGGAGAAAAACACCCATAAAATGTAATCTACTAAATTTTAATACAATGGGTGTATTACAATAGAAAACATTCTTCGATGAACACCATGAGTAGTTACATTGAAGAAAACGATTTCCACATGTAACCCTTTTCAAAGTACCAAGATTACAATTACTACATATAAGGAACGATTTACATGTGTCCCTTTTATCAAGAAAGGATGTTTTTTACTTTTCCCACATCATCATCACCAGAGGTGTCCAATCACATACAAAGGAACGATTTCCATTTGTCCTTTTTTTTTATCAAGAAAAGAATTTTTTTTTCTTCCACATTATCATCACTACAGGGATCTGATCATATTTTCCAATAATTCACACACAATAATTTCTATTGCTTTACTTCCAGAGCACATCAACACTCACGTCATAATAATACTTGAGGGAAAAGAATAACTTTGAATAATATAATGTATTGACTTAACTTGACACTTTTCCCCGATCAACATATAAATATACATATTTTCTCTCTTCCACTCACAGTCACACTCATTTCTTCTCATCCACCTCTCAACTTATTCACTAACCGCAACTTCCTACTGTCACCGTATGTCTCCGTCCAAGTCTTGTTAATCACAAGATAAATCAAGGCAAAACAGTTTAAATAACTTAGGCCTTTACTAAGAATTCTGAAAAACTCACGACCACCGTTGAAAAACAGGGTTCATTTACCTTCAAACATACCTGCACTACCACCACAATTTCCGCCTTCAGTTCTCTCTTCATCACTCTCGTGGTGTTTCTTCCGTCAGCTTTTGTAGGAGACTGTGGGTAACTCCTCTGCTTACCCTGACTTGACACGACTGAGCATCTGTCAGGTGAAGCAGGTTGCAACCTCAATAATTGTCCCACCAATTTGTGACCGGACGAACATCGCAGTCACCGTTGGGGGTGGCGTGAGCGAAGTGTCACATTTGGGGTGTAAGGTTGTTGATGGAAGAGAGAGAGAGAGAGAGAGGAAGAGAGGAGAGGAGAGAGAGAGAGAGAGAGTCAGGACAGACAGTACAGACAGACATACAGACAGACAGAACAGACGACAGAAAGAGGGAGAGACGCGATCAAACGACGAGGACGAGAAGTCTGGTCCCCTCTTTTGCTCTTGCGCAGCATCTTCGTCACATCTAATGGAGTGCGAGTGGCTATTTTTGCGATATCTCTCAGCTTCATTAGTGCCTCGGTGATGCCGTGCTCCGCAGTCAAAACGTATGTTCGTAGGGTGTGAATGGGGGCTAATGCTGCACAATGTTGTTAGTTTGTGTGTTTCTTGTGTTTGTGTTGCGCTGTTGTTCTGTTTGCTTTTTTGTTGTTGGTTTTTGTGGCTGGGGTTTTCTGTTGTAGTTGACTGTTGTCTGTTCGGTGGTAGGCGTAGAGTTTTTGGTTCGTGCATTGTTGGAGGATCGCAGCGGGTAAGAGGGCTGGGAAGGGGGTAGCATCAACGACCAGAGAGAGGTAGCGGGGACCCCGAGTAAGGGTATTCACAGAAGGATCTAAGGAGCAGAAAGCCGCTAGGAGAAGAGCGGGAGAGGGGGGGTGGGGAGTGGGGGGGGGGGGGGGGGGGGGGGGGGAGGGGTAGTAGGTAAGGGCGGAGAGAAAGAGTGGTCTAGGGGAGAGTGGGTAAAGTAGAAAACGTCAGCAGAAAGGGGAAAGGAGGGGGAGTGGCAGACTGGTAGAGGAAGAGACAGGGGAGGAGGGAGAGGGGGTGGATAGTAAGAGAGAGAGCGTAGAGGGACCAAGGGCGTAGGAGGATGATGGAGATGAAGAGGAGGGGGAGAGAGGTAGAAGAGTGAGAGGGGGAGAAGACAGGTTCTATCACTGGGAAGAACATCGTATTCAACATAAAATCATGGGGTGGGTAGAGGAGAGGATGTAGTCTGTGCTCTTGAGGGGAGAGCGTGATTACATATCAGTGTTGAGATGCTGAGAGGCGAATGGGTAGAAGAAGTGCCCGTAACGCAGAGGGAGAGTGGATTGGGAAGAATATTTAGGGGGCAGTGGGACAGTGAAGCAGTAAAATCAGAACAACATTAAATCACAGATAGAGAGAGAGAGAGAGAGAAGAGAAGAGAGAGAGAGAGAAGAAGAGAAGAGACAGTACAGACCGACAGACACAAAACTTTTTAGTGACATGAAGCGTCACAGCACAACCAAGTACTATTATCATCACGTCGTTGCAAACGTCCTCCGACAGCATTCTGCGTTTCAGTTGACAGATGGTGTCGTTTTGACTGCTTCCGTCTATTATTAGGGGCATTAAAGAGCACGAAAATCAATTCTGCACGAACTATGATTGCTATGCTTTTATTCTTTATCTTTCCTTCGTTTTGTTTTTTCTTGTTTTATGTTCTCGATCCTTCTGGATTTGCTCGTCTTCAGTTCTTTACCCTTTGATTTTTCTTTAATTCATTTTTTGCTTCCTCAGTGTACAGTGTTCCTTCAGCCTCTTTCATATTTTTTTTTTTTTTTAAACGTTGCTGAGCATGTGGTGTTTTTGTGCTCAACTTATATGCTATATGGATGGTCTCCGCCAGGCCCAGGGTTGATCAGTGGCCTCACGCCAGGTACAGCCAAAGTTTGGGCGCAAATCAGCGGTATAAATGATTTTAGTGATTTAGTGGGTTTAATATATGGTGGTGTTGTGTGTGTGTGTGTGTTTGTGTGTGTGTGGTGGTGTTGTGTTTGTGTTTTGTTGTGTTTTGTTGTGTTGTGGTTGTGTTTGTGCGAGAGTTTGTGTGGGGATGTGCTGTGTGTGTGTGGTGTGTGGTGTGGTGTGTTGGTGTGTTGTTTGTGTTTGTGTTTGTTTGTGTTGTTTTGTGTTGTGTTGTGGCGAGGTGTGGTGTGGATTTGTGTGTGTGTGTGTGTGTGTTGTGTGTTGTGTGTTTGTGGTTTGTGTGTGTGTGGTGTGTGGTGGGTATTGTGTGTGTGTGGTGTGGTGTGTGTGTTGTGTGTCGTGTTTGTGTTGGTGTGTGTTGGTTGTTGTTGTGCTGTGTGCTGTTGGGCTAGGTGTGGTGTGGGATGTGTGTGTGGGTGTGGTGTGTTTGGTGTGTGTGTGTGTGTTTGTGGTGTGTTTGTTGTGTTGTGTTGTGTGTGTGTGGTGTGTTCGTTCGTTTTCTTTAATTTTAAAATGTCTCTTTTCACCTTTAAGTCGATATAAGACAAAAACAACCAAAACACAACACAAAACAAAAACCAAAAAAAAGTGTGTTGTGTGTGTGGGTGTGTGTGGCGCGCGCGCGCGCGCGGCTGTGTGTGTGTTTATGTTGTTTGTGTGTGTGTTATGTGTGTGTGTTGTGTGGTGTCGGTTGTTTCGTGATGTTTGCGTGCGGTGCGTTGCGTGTGCGCTCCTGGTCTCTTCTCACCTTCGCGCGTGCTGAAATGTGTGTGAGTGTGGACAGACAGATAGCCATTTAAAATGTGCGTGGTTTGTGCTCGCGTCGGCGCGTGATATTGTGGTTGTTGTTTGGTGTTTGGTGTTGGGTGGGGTGTGTTGGTGTTGTGTGTGTGTGTGTGGTTGTGCCGTGCGTGCGTGTGTGTGCGGCGTTTGTGTGCGCGTTGTGTGGTATATGTGGTGGTTTGGTCTTTGCTGCATCTTTTCATTCGGACTCATATTTACTGCCCTTATTTTTCCCCCCCCCCCCCCCAAATTCATCTTTTTTCCCGGTCCTTCTTTCCTCCTCAAGGTGAACTGGAAACGACACAGAAGTGCCACAGAAACATGAATAGATATTGCACTCTCCCCCCCCCTCCCCCCCGGCCCAATCCCCAAAGTCTTTTCCTTCCTTCCGCCGCAAAGCACATCTGCCAACAAGAATGCGGCTTTGGCCTACACCACCCATCTTTAACTATATATTCCTTATATCTTCTCCACCTCCACTCCCGTTCTCCCTCCCCTGAGACCGGTCGCCCCAATCCCCCCCGCCCCCCGTCTCCCCCCGTCCCTATTGATACCGCCCCCCCCAAGTGCCGCCCCCCCCCCCCCCTTTCCTTCTAATTCTCTCTCTTACAGAAACTCCAGCGGTCGCCTCCCTCTAATGTGTGAAGGGCACATCTGCTAACGCGTAAGAATTTTAGGATACCTACTTGGTCTCTCCCTCCTCTTCTCCCCCGCTTCTATCGGCCCACCCCTCGTCCATGACAGCCTGCCTGGCCCCCTATCCCTCCCCTGCCTCCTTTTCTTTTTTGTGAAACCTATCCACCATCCATTATTGCCTATTTTCAAAATGTACCTCTGCTAACATATTAGCATTCAAGCTCCCACCTTTTCCTCTCCTTTTCCGTCTCCTCCTCTCCTCCTGCCAAATCCCACACATCCCCGCCCACCCACTCCCTTCCTCCATTCAGACTCATTAACTTGAAAGAGAATGAGAAGAAAAAAGAAGAAGAAGAAAAGAAAAAAAAAAACTCTTAACCTAAGTGGAAAGGGACAAAGAGAAAAGGTGAAGGGAAGCCAGGTGTTCTCTCCTCTATTCAGCCGGTTGCACGCGCACGAAGAGGCATTCTGTCTTTCCGTTTCCTGTGCACCTGTGCGCGATGTTATTTTTCTGGACAAAAAAAGCCATGCCATCATCAGACAATACCTTTGTCATCTAGCAATACATTGGATCATTAGCTGATATAAGACAATCTGGTGTGAAAGGAGACAATATTTTTTGCGTCGACGGTGTCGAGTGAGGAAATACGTTTGTGGGTACGTGCACCTATCTCTGCACAATATGGTTAAAGTATGAGAATATGTTTCTGATTGACTTGGTTAAAATTTTTTCCCCCCTCCCAACCTCTGTACCACCTCAGAGGCAGTGCACCCACGCCGCTCATTCAGAACACCCCGTCCACAGCCACAGACCGGTCGCGGCCCCGCCGCGGCCCCGGCACCGGCCATCCACAAAGGAGCAGACAATGTCAAGTCGTTAAGAGGCACCCCACCAGAGGAGACACTGCACTGCTGCCGAGTCACTTCGGTGTTATTCAGTGGCGCCTGTTCTGATCTAACATACGCAAGACACCACCCTACTAAGCCCCCTACTGACGACAATAACTGCTTAGGTCGCGGAGTCGGCGTGAGTGAGCTCTCCCTCCGGGGGCGCCACCACGTCCGTCCAACGACAGCCCCCATGGACTCGCTGATACGGTGACTCCGACGGAAACCAAACCAAGGTACAGACGTGGAGAGGACATCGAAACTGAGGTCACCATGCGAGCAGGGGCATTAGGGGTTCACAGAATTTGAGACATTTTTTTTATGCTGATCGATGAAAATGAGGATGATTAAGATGATGCTACGGATTCCATTTCGGTCTGAGGCTACATGACAGGGCTCTACTCTACACTTCCTGTCATAATATATCCCGGCGTCAACCAACCAGTGGCCCGGGAGATACAGGCACACATGCAGTGTTGGTCAGGAAATTTGAGCAACGCTCTCAGAAACGCATCCATTAAGTGGATGAAACTCGACTGTGTGGTCCCAGTCTTCCCAACTAAGTCCGCAGCAAAACTCAACTCTGGGTAGTAGCCGGTCGGAGCAGAAAAACCCACATGATTCTGATGGGATTCGAACCCACGACCTCCCAGCCCGATCCGCGACGCCGCGACGCTAACCACTTCGCACGGCGGCTGGTAAAAAGTTCTGGATTAATTGGCCTTCTGATCGATTGACTATCTGAATGGGTTAAATGCAGGACTGAATGAATGTTTTACTGAATTTCTGTGCGATCATCTAGACAAGAGCAGCAATCGGTCAAGGAACACAACTACCCCCTCTGCTGTGTTATCCTTACACAACAACAACAAAAATTAATCATCAATTTTTTTGCTCCGCATTTTTTATTTGTTTGTCTGTTTGTTTTGTTTTCGTGCAATTGAAAGTACATCGCTTGGAAACACAGATACATGGATGAATGCCAACAACAGATGGCAAATAAAGGTAAAAGTGTACAAAAACGGAAAACAACATGTAATCTATCGTTATTCCACAGTGACACAAAGAAAAGCATCAGTAAACCCCCATATATCTTCATCAGATATCGTCATTTTTTTTTTCAAGTACGACACATTAATGGACTACATAGCATATTGGAAAGAAACTCTAACGCGGGATTGACAGCAGAAGAATGCGGCAGCCGGGCCCGCGTAGAGCAGAGTACAGTAAAGCGAAGCTTAGTAGAACATGTAGTATGCTTGGATAAAATCTGGTTGGATTCTTGAAATGCATTTCAGATTGGTTTTAAGGTTTTTATTATAGCATAGCGTGGACTGGCATGGCATAGCACAGAGCGGGTACTGCTAGGCGTAGTAGGGTATACATTAACATAGCATAGCATTGCACAGTATAGTATGATACAGTAGAGTTCAGTGTAGTATACTGGGGTAAAATCTGCAGAGTCCTTTTGGCGATATGGGCTTATTCAAAGGTATTTGTTGTTACAACAGGGGGAGATGGGGAGGGGAGGTGTGCGGGGGGGGGTTGCTCCGCCAAACGGTCTCCCCACCGACCAGCCTTAATTGCTGTCTCTTCACGGCGCTCCGGCGCTTCCGCCACCCCGCCACCCCGTGGAAGGACGCTGCCAGAGTGGTCTCTCCACACGCACACTGAGTGACAGGCGATAGGGACACAGCCCCTCCCTGAGCAGCAATGCGATTAGTTCCAACAATTGCCCCGGCTTTCAGAGTGATCTAGAACCCCTTCGGTGCCACTAGACGCAGGAACTTAGAGCAAGCACGCATCATGCTTAACAACAACAAAAGATTTGGGGTGGAAAGAAAAATGTGTGTGTGTGTGGTGATGTGTGTGTGTGGTGTGTGTGTGTGTGTGTGTGTGTGTGTGTGTGTGGGTGTGTGTGTGTGTGAGTAAAAGAAAGAGAGAGAGACACAGAGAGAAATAGACCAGACAGACAAACAAACAGAGAGAGAGAGAGAGAGAGGAGAGAGAGAGAGAGAGAGAGAGAGAGAGAGAGAGAGAGAGAGAGAGGGGGGGGGGGGGACATTTTTTTTGGGGAGGGAGAGAGAGAAAGAGAAAAAAAAACCAACAACATTTTTTTCTTTGTAAGATTGGGGGAGTTGAGAGGGGGGGAGATGGATGGGGATGAGAGTGGGGTCGGCGGTTTCTCTACCTGATTGTCTTTTCTTTACATATGAAGTCTTCTTCGCTTCGTTTTCCTATCTTTTCCTTTGTCTCCGCCTCCTCCCTTCTCTCCCTGCTCCTGTCCTTTCTCTCCTCCTCCTCTCTTTCTTCTTCTTCCTCTCAACCCTAGTATGGCCCTTTACGGTCAGCTGGGATATAAACAACATAAACTGCCTTACCTCTTCTTCTGTGCATGCTTGCCCTTCTGTGTTTCTTCCTCTCCTACTGCTCCTCTTCCTCCTTCTCCTCTTTTTTTTTCATTTCTGTCTTGTATGGATTTTGCTTTTTTTTTTCTTCCAGATAATCAATTATAACGAGAGAGACATAGGGCACAAGGCATAGATGGTTTATTCGTTTAGCATCCAGGCCTCACAAATGGCCTGAACAATAATATGAATTAGTCAAAGACATTAAAAGAAGGAAATAGAAAAGAAAACAATCGTACACTCTTACATTACAAAGAGGCAAACAACATAAACCAGCTCAGAACCAAAGTTATAAATTATACCTCGGGTATCCTACCATCATTTTATCAGTCGTGTGTTCTTTCCAGCATGTCTAGTCGTTCACATTTGCATCCCTACGTTTAAGAGCTAGGTAAAGAAATATCGCAAACTGTTTTACTATTTGTGGATTCTTTGAAGACATTAACAATTGTATATCTAAAAGCATTTGGCTTTCTATAGTATTCGAGTGGTATGAGATCACGTCGAAGATCACTGAGGAGCGGGCAACAAACAAACTAAAATGGATTTCATCTTCTTGGTTATTATTACACATGGGACAAATTAATTCTACATCTCTATAATTTTTGTATCGAAGTGATGCAATTTGATATTACTCACTCCAAACCTGAATTTAACAAGCGCTTGCTTTACGAGTCTGTTTGTGTCAATTGCAAAATACAGTTCTTGGGGTATGATTCGTTTAAATGATCTGTACATTGTAAATCTTTCACTTGAAACAAATTCGACTGCCCCAATCCTGCTAGTAACAATCTATCAGTCTTTGTCTAAAACAATTTATGAAATGGTCAACTGATTCTACACCCTGATTTTCCCACACATATCCAAATCCAAACTGAAAACAAAACTAATCGAATGTTGGTTACCCAGTTTGTTTTACCTTCTCATCCAAATTAAGTAGCATCAGGTAAGCTTTGTAGGGAAGGCGATTTCATTCATCCGTGTCAGTTTGATCCATATATTTAATTTAATTGAGAAGCATTTATATTATTCCCCATTCACCAAAAACTCAAGCACATACTGTTAGTTAGGCAGAATCATCTACCCACCGCAGATATGAATGCTTATCTCCCCCTTTTTCTTCAATCTAAGACATAAGAGCAAGCTGTTGTTTATAACTGAATATTTCTTGCGGTCATTGCAACACCAAGCTGCTCTGTAAGTTGCTGGAATGGTACGTGGGGGTTGGTACTAGCATCCTTGGAATTTATTAGTTTATTGTAATTTAGTCCCTTGCGGATTCATTCCAAGAACTGACCCTCAGCACTTGTGTCTTAAGAGGTTATCTTTTTATATTTTTTAACTTTTCACACGAAAATTTAGCTTGTTTTACTCTTTCATGATTTTCTTTTGCTTCTTAGGTGGCACCTTTGGTTGGTTTTTTGAAACTCAACAAACATACTACGCTATTGCACACCAGTCTTTTTCAGGGATAGCATTCTTCTTAAAACCAAAAAAGCAGAGGAGTCAAGTTACCATTTTCCGCGGTCACTGAGATGAAACAATCAGGTTTCGAAATACCGGTATCTGACCAGGAGTTATATGTTAGTGAGCTTTCCTCCCCATTGGAGACTGTCTTCCCGCTTGGAGACTATAAAATAAACTGCTGAAGGTTCAATCTGAGAAGCATTTATATTGTTCCCATTCACCCCATCAAGCACATACTGTTAGTTAGGCAGAATTATCTACCACTGCCAGATATGAATGCTTATCTCCCCTATTCTTCAATCTAAGACATAAGAGCAAGCTTTGTTTATATATATATATATAATATATATATATATATATCTATATATTTGCGCGCGCGCGTGTGTGTTTGTCTATCCGTGTATTTGTCTCTGTGTGTGTATGTGTTTGCATGCGTAAGCTTCTGTGTGTGGGTAGGGGAAAGGGTCTGTGGAAAGATGAAATGGTCCATAACAAGTGAGGAGAGAGACTGAGAAAGACAGGGATAGATAGAAGAGGGACATGCAGTCACACGGTGTTGTGTGTGAGAAAGTTTAACATAGGCAGACAATGATAGAGCGATAATCAGATAACAGAGAAACCGTGGAGAGACGGCGACCTAAACGTAAGAAGAAAATATGCAGGACATCAAAGATACAAACA
>JADBJO010006973.1:0-37581 GCA_016801955.1 Conus betulinus
GCTTTCTTAGAGAATCAATGTGCTGTATGACAGAAACAAGGCAGCCAAACGACAGCAGGAAGCCAGTTGGGATGAACCATGGCGTCTACCAATGCTGCAGCTCGAAAGGAATGCCACCTGCCTTTCTGGACCCCAGGGTCGGGGTCACTATGGCAAGATGTATGGAGAATTCACCAGAAATCCTGTGGAAAGATCTACTCTGCTGTTCTTGTCCTTCGTGGGTAAGTGAGGAACGACGACGGAGCAGAACTAGGAGGTGAGGTGACGACGCACCGAAAGCCCGATTCAATGAATTCGCAGCAGAAAGTGTCCCCGTAAAAAGGGTCCACGCAAACCATCTCGCAAAAGACGTACGTAGACGAGAATAAATTCATAAAAAAAAGTTTTCATTCAAAGAGAAAGCAACCACCCTCCTGGTCTTTCCGACACCTGGAATGAAAAAAAAACAAAAACTAACAAAAAAACAGACTTTTTTTAAACAAAGAGTTGTCGACATAAACAGAAACTCGTTTTCAGCCACTCATGTCTCCATTCCAGCGCTCTCAAAAGTCAGTTTCTTTTGTCACGCAGTTGACTGGTCTTTATTGTCCACGTGCATTCATGGAAGAAACACGCATGCAAAGGTCAGTTTCAGAGTTGTGTAGGACCAGTCATGGCCGTCCGGAATGTCCACCCCAGCAGCAGCCACCAGCATCAGCAAAGGTCAGAGTTCGGGCTTACCACAAAGGTCAAGTAGTTTGACTGCATGAAAATTGCCCTGGCTCTGGGAAAAAAAAGAATTGGAATGTGAAAAAAAAAATTTATCCTGGAACTGGGGGTCAGTAAATCAGGTCAATGCCATATGTCAGCAAGGATAGCACAATTTTGCATGGCTTGTAGACTTTTTTGTGTTTCTACGCCAATTGTGGAGCACAGGGATTTGGGAGTCAAAAGTCTAGCAGACGACGGGAAAATGAAGGGTCATGTGGATCGTGCTACAATATAAAATAAAGCGGACACTGGATCTGTCTCCGAGACAAGGGCTTTTCAAAATTTATTGGACGGTTATCCAAATTTCCATTGCCGACCTCATTCCCCGCCAAACTTCGTTATTAGAGGGCAGGATATTGTCTGGGTCGATTGTTGGAAAAAAAAGGATCGATGATTAAAAAAAAAATTGGGGAAGAAAAGAGAAAAAGAAAATGAGGGGAAAAATGCCCATGAAGAGAGACTTGTGACGCACATAAAAAAGAAAACGAAAACGAGAAGACAAAAGAGATAGAAGTTGCACCATGATCTGCATTCATCTGAGGCACACACACACACACACACACACACACACACACACACACACACACACACACACAGAGAAAAATAGAAGAACTCCTGCTAGCAGCCGTCCAGGCTGCACCTACTTGAGCTGCCAGGTTCTGTGGGGTGGTTGACTGATGGATCTTCCAGGTCACTGGGCAGTTCCATCCAAGAATCCATTGTCATGTATCTCAGTAATCACAGAGCATGGAGCCTTGTGGAGTTTGCGACAAGGCCTTCTTTCTTGTGGTCTGGAATCCAGACTTAATCATTTTTGAGGATTCTTTATCTGAGACCACTCCTTCATACCTTCTGTCGTAGTTCTATTGTTTTTTTTCTACCTGTAGTTCTTCCTTTTCTGTACCCCATTGGTGTTTGCTACTTGGAGCAAAGATAATTTTGGTAGCTTGGAATTCGTCCTTCCTTTAAGTCTTTTTTTTCCATGCTTAGCTGGATAAGGTAAAGTCCATTTTGAAGTAGCTAAGTTGCGATGTATCGTGAGTCCGAAGCACTCATCATTGCCCGTCTTCATGAGGTCTTCGATTGTTGGAACGAATTCTCCTTTGGCAGTGATTTCTGGCTGTACGTGCTGTTCGTGTGGTGTAGGCTGTCTTCTTGACTTGATTGTAATCCCACAAGTTGTCGCAGGCAGTGGGAAAGAGGTTTTTTTTTTTGTTGTTTTTTTTTTGCTGCATTGGACACTCTGTGGTAATATTAAGTGCGCAGTTATACGTGAACGAGAAGTCGTATATGACTCCTCTTCTATCTTGGTCTTGGCTCGTAGATTCTGCTGGATGAAGAGCATGCGTCATACTCGAACTGGATCGTGATGTTTTCATCATTACAGAAGGCGGCAGACAGCACGGTTCAGAATATCAAGCTGAACAACTTGGGTATCGGCACATAACCCTGCTTGACTCCATTTGCAATTAGAAAAGAACCGGAGGAGTCTCAGTCGAACTGTATGCGAGCACGCATGCTGTCTTAGAATTGACCTTTCATGGAGATGAAGTTGTCAGGACAGCCAATCTTTACCATGATCCACCACAGCCCTTCATGACTGATGGGCTGTGGAGAATTGTCACAAAGTTTCCAAAAGGTCAGGCGTTGCGATCGAAGGGCTTAATCAGCTCTACGTTCTTTGTGTAGGTCCTTGTTCTGTTTTTGACACTTTTGCTGAAACTGGCACGCAGCGAACACTATATCAATAGTTCCACGGCCCTTTCTTAAAGTCATACTCAAAGTCTGGCAGATGACCGTCTTCATGTGCGTAATTAAGCGGTCAGTGACTCTTGCGATAATCTTGCTGACAACGAGAAAGATATTTCCTTCGTGGTTGTCGCAAGAATGCCTGTCTCCCTTTCTCCAATAGAAATAGACATTAGAAGCATCCTTGAGCTCCAGAAGAAGTCATTCTTGAGGATATGATAATGTATAATATACAACATATGTATAATGCTTGTAAAAGAAACAGAGGACACAACTGACTGTAAGAAGAAGCCTTCTGCTATGATGAGTTTGCCAAAATCGCCAAATGTTATATACTGTGAACTTTGAGAGAAGTTGTGAAATCAGATTATCACTTTGCCTGGAGGTGATTTCTATAATTCATTTTTTTTCACATTTCTTACAATGCAAATAGACAAATTCAGAGGATATGTCAGGGTTACATTCAATTTCATAACTTTCGACATTAAGATATTAAAATTGATTGAATTTCTCTGAATATTTCTTTGTCCATAAATATTCTCTACATTTGTTCGTTGGAATTTTGTGTGTACTGATTTGCTTTAACATAGTACTGTTTTTAAAGCTAGATGTGTCAGAATGTTGTCGTAGTATTATCATGTGTTCCATAAATATAAATATGTGTGTTTGGGTTGCGGTGGACAATGATGGAGGTGGGGTGGCTTATGAAAGCATTTCTTAGCCTTCTGCATATCCGGGTAGCTCCATATGGAACTAAATAGGAAAAATTCATTCTAAATTTAAATGAAATATAGAACTGAGCCGGACGGATCCTTAACAGTGATAGATACCATTGCTCATGTTTAGATTTAAAACCTGCTTTGGATACATCTCGCTGCACTGAAATAATTTCATCACAATATGATATTAATTAAGATGTGTTTTGAAGCATTAAGCAAATCCCACCTTCAACGTTTAATATGTAAATGTGAAATTTGAGAGGTAAAAAGAAACATAACCATGTGCCTGTTGTCTCCAGCAAGCTGTTGACCTGAATTTTTGCTCCGTGCAGATTCTGTGACTGTGTGAAGAAAGATGGCATCTTCACTATTGCTGAAGTGGGATGTGGCGACGGCTATGGTACCATGCCTCTTATTCGTGACATTATAGGTAAGTTTCATCTTTTTTATTTATTCTGATTCTTTCAGGTCTTTACACGGTGTTCCATTTATTGTTGCTTCCATTTTTGATAATACTACTCTTTAAAAAAAATTATTTGTGCATATACTCTCATCCCGTCTCCGACATTCTTATCTACGGATAGTGGTATTTGAAATGCTTTCATTTTTTCCGCAATTGAAAGAAATCAACTAGAGCTATTCAAAAGACAATGTTTGATGATATACATGTCACTTATGTGATGATTACCTCGGCATCATACATTTTGTGTTTTACATTAATACTGCGTCAACATTTATAGTTCCACTGCTACGACTAACACTAGCAATAATAACAATAACAACAGCAACAATGATGCTGATAACGAGACTAAAGATGATGATGATAATGATAATGATGATGACAGTGATGATGATGATGATGATGATGATGCTGATGATGATCGGGTCGATCATCATCATGTTCGTCGTCATCATCATCATCATCACTATCATCATCATCATCATCTAAAGAAAGAATTCTCCTCCTTCTCTCTCTTGAACTTGTTCTTGCTGTTATTCTAATAATAATAATAATAATAATAATAATAATAATAACAATAATAATAATAACAATAATACCAATGATAATAATAATGGTAATAATGATCATAACAATCGTAATAATCATAATCATTATTATGATCATTGCTAATATCGTTATTATTGTTATTATTATTATAAACTAGCTCTATGTGCGCCTTACACAATAATATGCTATTATTACCTTGCGGAATAGAGCCTTTTGCCCCACAAACCCTACCCGTCACACACACGCATAACAACAACAACAACAACAACAACAAAATAAGAACAAAAGGGAAAACAGGAGGAAAGGGGGAATACAGGTTGGGGTGTTGGGGACGGGGGTGAGGTAATGTGGGATAGGGGGGGGAAGGGGAAAACAGCGGAGGAGGGAATGGGGGAGAACGGCCACGGCCAGTAAAAAAAATAAATTAATATACAAAACTGAAACACAGAGATTCGAACCCTTGTCCCCAGGATGGACAGCAAGAGCTTCATTCACCATCATTAACTTGACCACGACAAAGCTGCGTGGCCATCTGTTGACTGTCAGATTGTTTATATTGTTCTGTGACGACAGGTAATTTTCATGAAAGAAAACAGAAAAAAAAGAATGTTCTCTGTCGATCAAACAATTCAGAAAAAAAATGTGTCCACCATAAGGGTCGAATCCAAGATTTCCACATGTTATCCTACCTGACTGGGCTAAAGGTCTCCTGACAGCGCCAGCTGCTGTAGCATCTATGAACACGTTCTGTCAAAGGTATTCCTTTTATGAGGGCAATAACCAAAATTTAACCCAACTTTGACGTCCATCAATAAAGATTCGTGCCAAGGATGTATAGTAAACACACTCTTTGATTCATGATTTAGATGTACCGTAAGGACAATCTCATATACTCTTTGATTCATGATTTATATTTAGGCCTATGGATAACCTTAAGGCCTATGCCCACTTTTGATTCGTAATGTACAAGTAGTCTTAAGGATGATCTTAATACTATTTGATTCATGATTTATATTTAGGCCTATGGATAATCTTTAGTCCTACACACACTCTTTGATTCATGATTTACATGTAGACTTAAGGATGATCTTACATACTTTTTTGATTCATGATTTATATTTAGGCCTTTGGATAACCCTTGGGTATATACAACACTCTTTGATTCCAGATTTACATGTAGGTCAACGGATATTCTTACACACTCTCTGATTCATGATTTATATTTAGGCCTGTGTATGACCTTTAGCTGTGTATAGTCGTCAGCTGAGACTGCGAGCTAAAGAATTTGACAGTGTTGCCATGGAATGACACGCGTTCCTCGCGTATCGTCCGGGTGTGGAAAAGCATTTGTTCTCATTTACTCATTATGTATGCAAAGGTCACAAATCACTGGAAATTATTCAACCGAAAAAAGTATTTTTCCCTCGGCCAGAAATCACAAACAAATAAGCATAAACGAAGTGTTTGAGGTCATCAGTTTAAAATCTGCCTGCAGACAAAAATTTTAAGTAAAACTGTTCAGCAGTTCAGAAGATATCCTGCTTTACATAAAAACCACTTGTTCTATCTACTTAGAGTTAATGATAATGATAACGGTATAGTAATGATGATGATGATGATGATGATGATGATGATGATGAGAGTAAATGATGATGATGCTGATGATGGCGATATTATTATTATTTATTATTACCATTATCATGATTACTATTATTATTATCATCATCATGATCATTATCATTCATCATTATATGTTGCTATTTTTAACATTATTGTTATCGTCATCATCATTATCATTATTACTGTTGTATTATTATTGCTATTATCATCATCATGCCATTCATCATCATCATCATCATCATATCATTATCAGCATTATTACTATCATCATTAAGGACGGTGGTTATGATAATAAAGAAGTGGCAGTTATCACTGTATCTTAGCCGTAATGAATGTGGTTTATAGTGGCAATGGTAAGCCTGCTAGTTATGAAATCTCAGTGGTATTTTTTCTTACACGAATGCAGCGCTCTTCTGTTCTCCTTACGTAAATTTATATATCAAGGTTCCAAAGAGGACAGTGGTATTCTCTTCATGAAAATAACTATGCCTTTGTCCAGCTCAGCTGAGAGAGAAGCACGGAGATGATCTAGCCTCAGGTTATCGTAGGAATCAGGAACATATCAAGGTACCAAGAGGACAGTAAGGAATCATTTCTTGTCTTGGAAAAATAAACAATTCCCTTTGTCAGCTCACAGCATGAGAGACACAAGCACGGAGATGATCTAGCCATCCAGGTTATCTACGAGGATCAGGAACAAAGTGACTAACAAACAGTCTTTTTAAGAGAATAGCCGAGTAAGGAAATCATATTTTTTGTCTTGGCACGTTTTCACCCTGAAACGATTCCCCAAAAAATCGATATATATGTATTGTATTATATATATATATATATATATATATATATATGGGTGTTACTAACCAACAACAATTCTTTTAAAAGTCCGCTCAACCGAGTTGGGAGCGGCATCTGTTAAAAATTTGATTAAAATGTAAGCATTTTTTAATTTGATTAAAATGTAAGAGAGAACACACCGAATTCAACCTCTGAAAAATACATATGAAGTTATACAATGGTTTAAAAAAACTCAACAAGAAAGAAAATACAGTTTTTTTTTAAAATAACATTTGATGTAGTAGATTTTTATCCATCTATAGATGAAGAGCTGCTCGCCAAAGCTATAAAATTTGCCAACAAATACACTGAAATATCAGGGTTAGAAATGGAAATCATTTTCCATACAAAGAAAACTTTACTCCACAGCAAAAAAAACGAGACTTGGACCAAGAACACCAGGAAAAGTTCAACTTTTGATGTTACTATGGGGATGCTTACATTTTAATCAAATTTTTAACATATATATATATATATATATATATATATATATGTGTGTGTGTGTGTGTGTGTGTGTGTGTGTGTGTGTGTGTGTTTGTGCAGTGTCACAAATAACTCTGTGGCGATGCAGGTTACTGTCATTGGGATGGCCTTAAAGTGACCGAGTATTGGCCATTTGCGGAATGCTAGACAAGACTGGAAGTTGCAGTTTCTGGTTCTGGGTTTGTTCACATTCCATTTTCCAGTTACGCCAGTACATTATTTGTTGACCAACCATTCAACGCTTCAAAGTCAAAATGTAACAGTCACTTGGCGTTGTATTCACAGATAACACACAGAGCCTGCAACTCTTGTGTGACCCTCCACTATAGCAAACAAGCAATGGCACTGCCAAAAACAACCGAATGAGCTCCGTGGAAAGAAAAAAGATACACCTGAAGGTACCAGTGAAGCCCAGGGAAGTGGCTATCCTCAACTGCCGAACCAGCTAGCTCGGAGCTATCCTGCACCGCCCATGGAAGCCTGCGCTGTTGATATAGAGTGCCGTCGTACGGAGAGCACATTCCGTTGAGATGTACTTTTGTAGGAAACACTTCCACCCACACAGGCAGTGGACACAGCAAAACAACTGAGAAAGTGTTTTTGTCGGCTCTAATCCAGCCACTGCAAGTTGGTCTCAAAAAATCCACGGAGCTTAAAAAGAAAGTCTGAGGCAAATGCAAACCATCCACCACTCTTTCAAGCGACAATCATGTGCGGTTGAGTATCCTTTTTTTTCCGTACACATGATTTTTTTACTGTCCTAATGATCAAAATCTTCTTGGTATACTATTGCAATTGGTCTTGTCTCTTTCATTTCATGATCGACAACTTAAGTGACTAACGCGCTGCAAAGAACCGTTTGGCATTTCTGGCAATGCCCTCTCCTGCTGTCATTCGTCCGTCTTTGATCACATTCAGTTGTTTTCTAAGTAGTTCCATGGCTTCTCATCTCTTCTCCTGAAGATTTTGCAGTCCCACAGATATGTCTCTTAGTCCAGTTCTCTTGTTTCTTTACAACCATCTTGCTTTTCGACGATAGTAATCAAATCTATCAGACTATTGAAATGTCCATGAGCTTCACTTACTGTTATGACCACACATTATGCAACCTATGCCTAACTGAAAAATGGTTAATACTATGTAAACCATACTTAGCAACCCTAAATACCAAAACTGAAATAGTAAACAACTGCAGGCACAAATGGAAATCGTTGTCGAAAAACGCACCCTGAACGTTCACCCGATACACAGAAAACACGTGCAGTCAATACGCACGTGCAAGCAGGGCCCTACAAGCTATATAACACCGGCGGTAGGCGACCCAAGCATTATCCTGACGAGAGCGTACTGCTCGAAACAAATTTGTAGATATTTTTTTTTAGAACCTTTTTTAAACCACTTGTTTTTAGCAGATGTTGCTCCCCAAGGGTTTGAGCGCTTTTAAAACATCAGGCATTTTTGACAATATATATATATATATATATATATATTATATATATATATATATGTGTGTGTGTGTGTGTGTGTGTGTGTGTGTGTGTGTGTGTGTGTGTGACAAATAACTCTGTGGCGATGCAGGTTACTGTCATTGGGATGGCCTTAAAGTGACTGAGTATTGGCCATTTGCGGAATGCTCGACCAAGACTGGAAGTCGCAGTTTCTGGTTCTGGATTTGTTCACATTCCGTTCCAACGCCAGTACAGTTGTTGACCAACCATTCAACGCTTCAAAGTCAAAATGAAACAGTCACTTGACGTTGTATTCACAGATAATACACTGAGCCTGAACATAACTCTTGTGTGACACACCTCCACTCAAGCAACAAGCAATGGCACTGCAAAAACAAACCGAATGAGCTCCGTGGAAAGACAAAGATACACCTGAAGGTGCCAGTGGAGCCCGAGAAGTGCTATCCTCAACTGCCGAACCAGCTAGCTCGGAGCTATCCTGCACCGCCCATGTAACTTTTGTAGGAAACACTTCCACCCACACAGGCAGTGACACAGCAAAACAACTGAGAAAGCACCGTTGGCTCTAATCCAGCCACTGCAAGTGGTCTCGAAAAATCCATGGAGCTTCCAGTCTGAGGCAAATGCAACCAACCACCACTCTTTGAAGCGACAATCATGTGCGGTTGAGTATCCTTTTTTCCCGTACACATGATTTATTTTACTGTCCTAATGATCAAATCTTGCTACTATTGCAATTGGTCTGGTCAGAATTTCACATCGACAACTTAAGCGACTAACGTGCCACAAAGAACTGTTTGGCATTTCTGGCATTGTCCTCTCCTGCTGTCATTCGTACGTCTTTGATCACATTCAGTCTGTTTCCATCCATGGCCTCATCTCTTCGCCTGAACACTTGCAGTCCCACACGGATTATCTCTTAATCCAGTTCTCTTTGTTCTTTACAACCATAATATCTGACCACCTTGCTTTTCGCCGACAGTAATCAATTCTATCAGACTATTGAAGTGTCCATGCCACCACTTACTGTTCTGACCACACATTAATGAATTTCTGATGTCCAAAACTTGATGACACAATACACACCACTGAAATGAAGACTGGATAGAATATTTTTTCTTGCAAGAAGAAAAAAACAACTTTCTGCTCAGTTTGTGACAACATCTGTCCAGCAATGCAACTTGCTTCTACTGTCCATTTACGTTTGTTCGTAACTTAGATGTTATGCTTAATGAAATTCGATCCTTCAAGCGGTAGATATTCACTGTCCGTCGTGAGAGACATTCATAATAATTCCGCCAGATTAGTTCTATTCAGAGTCTTCGTTTAGAAGATAGGACCAAACCCTAATGTGTGCTTGTGTTCTTTCAGGGCTGGATCAGTGCGAGTCTCTACTTACTGGCTGCCCAAAACATCTTTTTCACCAATTCCGGAAAATACAGAATAATGCTACCACGTTAGTTTTCAGATGCTCTGAACCCACTCGTCTTGTTCCTCTCCTTCGTTCTTTTCATGGGCTCCCAGTAAAAAAAAAGATTTATCATAAAATATCTTTGTTCAGCTCCAGTCACCGAAAGGTCAAGTTCCTTCATGTCTTTTCTGACCTTTTGCTGCTGTGCACTCCTATCCTGTCCTCGCCCTCCTCAGTTGATACGCATCTTGTTCAAGGTCCCTACTGAGACGTCCGGAGGGGGACCTTATCTTTTCCAAGTGCCTTCTGGATTTGACACATGTACTTCCTCTTTCCGCAGCGCCACTTCTCTCTTTTTCTTCATCTTATAAGACTACGTTTTTCCAGTAGTTACCTACAGCCTTATTGATTTTTGCCTAACAAGCAGGCAACGATGCGCGCGCGTGTGTGTGTATGTAAGTGTGCGTGTGCGTGCGCACATATCCGTGCACCTGTGTGTGTGTGTGTGTGGGTGTGGTGTGTGTGTGTGTGTGTGCGCGCGCGCGCGCGCGCGCGCTGTTTATACGCTAAATTTAAATACGCTATGTATCCACTACTACAGTTACTACCACTACTGCTTCTATTACTGCTACTATAACTACTACTACGACGACGACGACCACCACCACCACTTCCACCACCACCACTATTTCTACTGCTGCTGCTGCTGTTACTTTTATCACTACTACTGGTGCTGATGCTGATGCTTCTGCTGCTGCTACTCCTACTACTACAACTACTACTGCTGATGCTACTACTATTAGCACTACTACTGGTGCTGCTGCTGCTGCTACTGATACTACTACTGCTGTTACTACTGGTGGTGGTGGTGCTGCTACTACTACTGCTGCTACTACTACTGCTGCTGCTGTTGCTGTTGCTCCTCCTGCTGCTGCTCCTCCTCCTCCTACTACTACTACTACTACAACGCTGCTCCTGGTTTTTGCTGCTGCTTCTGTTCCTGCTGCCCAGGAGTTGCTGCCACCACTGCAGCCACTGCTCATCTACTGCAGCTGCTGCTTCTGCAGTTACTTATATAAGTATCATTACTGCCACTGCCACCACAAATGCTGCTACTGCTGCTGCTGCTGTTGCTACTTCTACTTCTACTACTACTACTACTACTACTTTGCTGCTGTTACTACTACTACTACTACTTCTACTACTACTACTATTGCTGCTGCTGCTGATACTACTACTACTCCTTCTGCTGCTGCTGCTGCTGCTGCTACTACTACTACTACTGGTTGGATGTGCTCTTCAGCTTGATCTGACTCATGTATTACGATGCCTCTTTTTCAGACGATTCCAGCCCTTTTTCTCACTTTTCGAACGTGTTTCCCATGGCAACCAACGTCAATTTCTACAAGCAGTGTTTTCCAAATGGCGCATGTGACGTCATCATTTCCACCGTTTCGGCTCATTGGCTGGAGAATCCGTGAGATTATGTGTTCGGCTTCTTTAAGTTGCTTGTTCATTTAGAAGTGGCGGTGGTGGTAGCAGTAATAGTCGTAGTGGTAGTAGTCGTAGTCGTAGTAGTAATAGAAGTAGCAGCAGTAGTAGTAGCAGCAGCAGTAGCAACAGAATTAGTAGTAGTAGTAAAAGCAGCAGCAGCAGTAGTGAGAGTAGTAGCAACAGTGGTAATAGCAGCCATAGTAGAGGTAGCAGTAAGAGTGGTAGAAAGTAGTAGTAGCAGCAGCCGCAGCAATGGTACGGCAGCAGTAGTAGCACTCGTAGCAACAGCAACAGTGGCAGCGGCAGCAACAACAACAGCAATAACAACAAAAACAACGTCAGCAGCAGCAGCAATAGTAGTTGTTGTAGCATTAGCAATAGTAGTACTGACGGTAATAGCAGTAGTAGCTGCACCAACAACACTAACGGAACCCGCAGCCCTGGAATCACCAGCACCTGCAGCTCCACACGCAGCAGCAGCAGCAGCAGCAGTGGCAGCAAAAGAAGTAGTAGCACCGATACTAGTATAGGCACGCGAAACAGCACCAACGGCAACTGCAGCTCGAGTACTAACAACTCATGCAGCAGCTGTGGCACTACCACCACCAGCAGCAACAGCAACAACAACAGCACCAGCACCAACAATTGCAGTCAAGCAGCATCAGTAGCAGTAAGAAAAAGTAGCACTCGTAACATTGACTGTGTCAACAGCAGGAGAGTAGACGCCGCAGCAGCAGCAGCAGCAAGAGTAGGGGGAGCAGGAGGATGACAGCAGCAGCTGTAGTAGTCTCTTTTACTGTTTTCAGCAGCAACAGCAGAAGCAGAAGTTTTAAGTTAGTAATAGTAATAGCCGCAACAGTAGTAGCAGCAGTAGTAGTAGTGATGGTGGTGGTGGTGGTGGTAGAATAGTAGCAGTAGCAATATCATTAGCAGCAGCAGAACCAACAGCAGCAACAGCAGAAACAGAAGCATTTAGTAGTAGTGGTAGTAGCAACAGAACTAGTACCACTAGTAGTAGTAGCAGTAGCAGCAGCAGCAGCAGCAGCAGCAACAACAGTATTGTTGTATTAGAATAACGTATTTGTGGCATGTCATTCTGTCCTAAAATCGACCATCTGATTGTATGTCTGCCCATCTGTACATCTACTCGCGTAATTCTTTTGATCTGCCTGTTTGTGTTTCATGTTAAGGGAAGAAAGAAGCCCACTCAATTCCACCGTCAATTTAAAATATTTCAATCGAACTGCAGGTGTTGTTGTGTTCTTCTTCAGTCATCGTCAAATCTTACCACTCGTGACCACTAACATTATCATCATCATCAAATCACCAATTCACACCATCACATCACCACCAACGGATCTCAGGGAGAGCACAAAGGGATGAAATGAACAGAGTTGCGCCCCCTAACAGTACCATGCAAGCAATGCCGAATGCCGGCTTGTGAAGTGGTCCCAAACCAAAACAGGACTACGTATTTTTATGGTCAGCACCCACACCCTGCTGCATCATCATCGACAATGGAAAAACAACTTTAAAATCTGTGTCTGGTCAGGGTACACGAGCCATGCATTACCTTTGTTTAGCTACCACTACTTTGTGTTCAGAGAGAGAGAGAGGGATGGGGGAGAGAGAGAGAGAGAGAGAGAGAGAGAGAGAGAGGGGGGGGGATGATGATGATGATGATGATGATGATGATGATAATCTTTGATGATGATGGTGGTAATCTTTATTTCCATGGGTAAAAGATATGCATGTATATGAGAGAGAGAGAGAGAGAGACAGACAGACAGACAGACAGACAGACAGACAGACAGACAGACGGACGGACAAACAGACAGAGATTGAGAGAGAGAGAGGGAGATAGACAGACAAACAGACAGACAGACTGACAGTGAGAGAGAGACAGAAAGAGAGATGGGGGGGGGGGGGTGGTGGAGAGCGTATCAATATCACCCAATCACCGCCAGGTCCACCACTACACCAATCCCTTGCCCCTTTCATCTTATGTCTGTAACACTGACGAGTCCATGATCTTTTTCTGCGTTCCCTGGTCATGCTGATCAGATACAAAGTCCGGTAGCTTTGGCGAAGTCAGCGGTCCGTCGGAGTGAGTCTGCCGTTCCCCACAGTTTTTTTTTTCTCTTGGAGTCCCACTGCACCGGGCCAAAACTCACGCCGCAGGCTGTCGAAAGTGGGACAGGACTGAAGTACGTGGGCTGGGTTTTGTGGGCCAGTACCACATGGGCACTCATCTGTGTGTGATATATTCAGGCGATAGAGGTGGAAGAGCAACTGACAGTGTCCAGTTCTTAGTCTGAAGATGGCGACTTGTCGGGCACGCTCAAGATGGTGGATGTCATCCTTCTCTACCTCCACCTGTAGTTTTTCCCTCCATGCTGTCCTGAACTGGCTGTGGATGATGGTCTTCGCATCTCTGTAGGACACAGCATGGGCTACTTGGTCTTGTTGGCTGCCCGCCTCGGAGAGTCTGTCTGCCTCTTCATTTCCTGCAATACCACAGTGGGAGGAGATCCACTGCAGGACTGGTGTTGCCTTCATGCTCAACGTGTGCAGTTCCTGTATGATTTCCTGTAGGATATGCTCTCTTTCTCTCCTCTGGAGGCTTTTGAAAGACGGCTCAACAATCTGTAGGAACACCGCGTAAGTTGGTAAGGTGTCCCTTTCATTTAGTAACTGTACAGCAGTGAGAAGGGCACATGCTTCTGCTCTGTAATAAGTTGAGAAGCTTCCAGTGACTACAGACTTGCTAATGGAACTGCCATCAGGGAACTTGATGAAAATACCGCCTCCCCCATTTCTTACAGCTTTCTCTGCAGAAACGTCTGTGTAGACTCGGGCCCAGGTAGTGCTGCGTAATCCCTGGCTAGGGCCTCAAGAGTCAGGGACTTGAGTTCTGCATCAAAGTGGTCTTCTTTAGCTCCAGTGTCAAGGCTGATGGGGGGAGTATCAACTGTCCACTCTACGCAGTCTTGGAGCATTTCCACTGGGTGGCCTGCTGTTGGTAGCAGTTTGTACTTTTCTTGAAGCGCCTTGCTTAGATGGTTGGGGCTGTGGCGCTTAAGTCTGTTCTTTGTTTGAACATGGAGTTTGGTGTACTGTGGATGGGATGGGAGTTTTTTCATCTTCTCACTTTTTGTCTCGGTTGTTTTTTCCCCTTCGTTCGTCCAAGGAGTGGAGGCCTGGATTGGCACTGTCTTCACCTGTCCTTGGGCAGGGGTGGTTGGGTCTGTGGGGTGTGCTCGACAGCTGGAGGGTGATGTTTTCCGCCGGTGGGCTCTGCAGTCATGAAACACGGGCTGGTACACCCATGGGGATGCTACTTTAAGACTGTTATGAGTTGCATCCTGTATTCCGATTTATCTCTGTTCAGGAGCAGTTATGTCCCTTGATATCTTAATGGAGTGTCCTGCGCGTGCCTGTACCCATCGTCAACACACAGCGCAGGCCTCCAAGGGTGGTACAGGACTGCTCAAAGGGCAGGTGAAGGAAGTGCTTCTCTGGGTCCTCCCCAGCACCTTCGGGTGTTTCTTTTTCTTCTATTCCTCCTGTGATCAAGCAAAAGCCTGCATTCTGCACTCTGATCAAGTTGTTCATGTTGGTCCTGGCAGCTGTTGACCAGGCGTTGGAAGCGTATTCCATGTGGGGTCTTACAGTGCCATTGTATAGTTGGGTCAAGATCCCCATGTTAGCTCCCCATTTTGTTCCAGCCAGTTTCTTCATTACAGCCATCTTTCTCACCACTTTGCTGTGCGTGGTATTGATGTGTGGGGACCACGTCAGCCTTCTGTCCAGCTTTACCCCGAGATATGTTGGGGTATCTTCTTGTGAAATGTTTTGGCCTTCTATCTGAAGGGTAAAAGTCTCTCCCTTTGGGGAGAGTAAGAAGCAAGTGGCCTCCGTTTTGGTCTTGTTGATAGTGACCATTCACTCATTTGCCCAATTTGAGATGCAATTCATTGCTTCCTGCATTCTGTAAGCTGCTGTGTTTGTCTGTTCTGCTTTTGTGTCCATACAAGGTCATCTGCAGGCAGCGTCCTTGAGATATGGCGTGTCAGTTGGTCAGCAATGTCATCGATGAAGACGAGGAAGAGAGTTGGTGATATGACACTACCTGAGGAACCCCTCCCTGATCTTCACCAGTGAGCTTGTCTGGCCTTCCAGTTTGACTCTTGAATACTTTCTGTTATATGCTAGACATTGTTGTTGATGTCCTCTGTAGTATTGATGTTACTCTCTCTACAGAACGTGTTTGTCAGTTCTCCAAACTAGGTTGAGTCTGCTTGCTTATAGTTCTAGCTTGGTTCTTTGTGGAAGGTGCGGTATGTTCGATCCAGTTAGCCTCAGCAGAACTGGTCGATGGTCACTTTCACCTAGTTGGTCTTCGACAGTTCTATCACATGTTCTTTGGATGTCCTCTGTTGCTATGGCCAGATCGAGGGTGCTTGTAGTCTTCCATGCTTGGGAGAGACATGTTGGTTTGTCATCTGGCTTGTTGATTAGGATGAGGTTGTTATCTATCATCCAGTCTTCAATCACCTCACCTTTTTTGTTCAACTCTTTGTACCCCCAAGATGGTGAGTGGCTGTTGAAGTCGCCAGCTATCAGTAAGTTGTTGTCTAATAGGGGTAGAGTGTGCAGCTGCAGGTCTTTGTCAGGTGGGCGATAGAAGTTAATGATTATGATGTCTCTTCCTTGGAGGACAATTTTGATAGTAAGCAATTCATTGTCACCCTCTGATCGTCCAACTTCTATCGCAGGGATGGTGCTCCTGACGAGGGTGAGAATCCCTCCCTTGGAACGGTTGTTTCTGTCATGACAGAAGAGCTTATATCCTCTGACAGCAAAGCGATGCATCTGTCAGGTGAGTTTCCTGAATACAGATGATGTCCACTCTTTCCCCCTTGACGAAATGGTTGCAGCTCAGGCTTCTTCATTCGAGGCCCTCAGCATTCCACTCTGCAAAGACAACTGGAGCAGCTGGAATTTCCCAACTGACTTTGTTGGCTAGTTGATTTCCTCTGGTGTTGCCATCCATTCAATTCCTGATGCGTCGTCTTTCCAGTAGCAGAGGGTGGATCCCTTTGAGGCTGAGTGTCCGGCACTTTCACTGCTTGACAGTCCGCGGGATGAGCACCATACCATCTTATATCCGTTTGACGCATGACCATGATGGGTGTGATGCGTACCTGTCTGGTCTACTTCTGTGCTTTGGGTGCTGGATCAGAAGGTCTACCCGCTGTCCTCAGCCGACACGTGCCGTCTTCAGAGTAGCTTACGGTTTGAATTCAGAGTGTCCTTCTCCTAGGTAAGCTGCCTACCATGGCTTATGAGTCTTTTCTACCCATTCCTGGAGTTGTCTTCATCCGCTTTTGCAGTCGTTAGGAGAAAAATCCTGGCTGCTCCACCATTGAGGCTTTCTCCAGATTTGAAGTCAGAGTTTTCCTTCTCCTAGATAGACTGCCTGCCAAGGCTAAACGAGCTCCATCTAACCATTTTTGGAATGGAGTTTTCCCTCTCGTATGTGGACTGCCTGCTAAGGTTGATGAGCTCCATCTACCCTACCGGTCTAGCCTGTGGTTCCTGTCAAGAGAGTTTTCAAGGACTAGTTTTGCCTATCACGCCGGTTATACGCGCGCCCATGCCGTGTTTGCCATGACTTTGTCATGTCCATCCTGCCCCATTAGCGTGGTGTGGAGAGGCGACTATGGAGTTCACTCTTACATTAGTGACACATCAGGACACATTAAGTAAAAGATCTTCACAGGACGAGTCCATGATAAAGCTAAGAAAAAAAGTTGACAGCGTGGATTGGTTCGAGGGAATTGTTGCTGGGGGTCTGTTGGGAATGCCTATGGTAGTAGCATCCACACCATAGCACATGTTTCATCTACTCTACCTCCACAAAGCTTGACGTCATCTTCAGTGACGTCATAAGGCGGCGTCTGGAGCGTCTGCCTTGATCACACAGCACACCACACCACAGAGTGACTCTGCAGCAGTGCTGGGTCTCCTCTAATGGGTGTCATTTTGGACCTGACATGGATTGACCAAGTGACTTCAAACGATATGAAGCGACAACGGTAGTGATGATGATGTGGTATATGATGATTCTCGAGTGCTAAATTGCCAGTGACGATGAGAAATAGGCAAAATAAACTTCCATGCGATCTATCCTTTTGACACTTCATCCATTATCCTTCCCGTGCCTCCCCCCTCCCTCCCCCCTCCCTCCCATCACTCTCAGGATTTCTGAGTGTGTACAATGAAACAATTCACATATGCAGATTTGGGGCAAGAACGAACGAAGATAAAGTGTGACGACCATGAAAACGCCAGCATATTTCTGTAACCTAACTGTTGCAGTGACGCCACTTTCAAACACTCCATTTTCGCGGCGTTTGCAACAGAAGAGGAGCAGCAGCGATTACGTGCAGAAGCTGCACGAGACTGGACCAAGTTCCTGACGCTGCGAGCACGTGAGTTAAAATCAGGTCAGTGCCCTCATAATGCACATATTTAAGACCACAGATAGATAGACATACAGACAGACACATCGATAGATATAAACAAACAGAGAGACAGATAGATAGATAGATAGATAGATAGATAGATAGATAGATAGATATAGATAGATAGATAGATAGATAGATAGGTATGTAGGTAGGTAGGTAGGTACAGACAGATAGTAGATAAAAAGGTAAATAGGTAGATAGCTAGGCAGAGAGATAGGTAAATGGATAGATGGACTGATAGACAGACAGACAGATAGATGCTTAGATAGATAGATAGATAGATAGATAGATAGGGAGGGGGAGTAGATAGGTAGATAGATAGATAGACAGACAGACAGATAGGTAGATAGCTAGGTAGATGGATAGGTAAATGGACGGATGGATAGACAGACAAACAGACAGACAGACACTCTACTGGCTTTTAAAGAATTGTTTTTAAAACTTTTAAATGGTTCATCGATCACATTATATTCGTTGAGTGTGACAATTCTACATGAGCGCTTATGCAATCTCGACCTGTCATCAAATAGAAGTGGCTGGAAAGCAAATACTCAGTTTTCCCACCAGGTATCTGCAATCATCTAAAATGAAAAAAAAAAGAAAAAAACTGCTTCGTCTCTTGTATTACTTTCTGTAGACCTGGACCAGGAATCATGTTCAGTTGATAGTGAACTTCCATTCTGACATCACGTCTCATGGGCAGATAGCAGAGACACGTCCACTGTGTCACTAACTGTTCTTGAGAAGTCGTCAGAGTCTAAGGCTGTGTACATGGTGGACCCGGACCCGGCCGTGCGCTGCCCGTTCACGAGAAAAAAGCCCTGCTCCGATTCATCTCTTTTCCAACTTACTGGCGACGGCCAAAGCCGTGCATAGTGCACCCGGCCTGACCCGTGTGATCAGAGCCGTGATTCTGCCGGTCATGCGAACCGTTCTTTCCCCGACCGTGCGATGAAAGGACCGAACTCCTCTGATTTCTTAACGCTATTTATCTTTTTTTTTCCAACATGGACGATGAAAAACTCATCGCTGCCATGAGGCTCAGATCATTTATTTACACAAGAAGGACAAGAATCAAGCCAATAGAGACATGCTTTCTGCTGCTTGGGTAATATAGCACGAGGAGTGGGAGAAAATGATAACTGATAAAAATGTTTTTTTTTTCTGCCAAACGAACAAAGTTAAAACAAATCTTCAACTTAAGATCTAATGTGATTCAAAAACTAACAACGACTGCCAGTCACGGATGTATTTTCTACAAAAAAACAAAGAAACATCCACATTGATTCAGAAGTCCTTGAAGATTTTTATCACTGTTTTCTTCAATCCATTTTGACGTTTCCATTTACAGATCTTACTGCAATGTTAGTGAGCTGCTTGAAAAAAAAGCGAATCACAAGACAAAACACAACGCATTTCGACCTCTTAGGTCTTCTTCAGGCAAGATACAAAACAATTAGGACAACGAAAAATAAACGAACAATCACTCATCTTCATTCACGTTTTACAAATCTTTCACATTTTACGTATGTTTTAAACAGATTGGCAAATCATCAACTTTAGATCCAATACTATTCATATCAACAAAAAGTGCCAGTATCCATCAAGGTCTTCTATGCACGCTTCTGAGGACCCAGATGGTCAATGGGGCATGACCTTGTAATGCATAGCCGGGTTTGCGTCCACTGTGCACATAGCCTAAGTCTGCTATTCACTTGCCATGAATTCAGGCCCAGGATTCTGTCCTTGAATTTCGTGTGTTGTTTGTTTACCAACGCGATCCGTGACCTGCACAGGGGGTCTGTGCCTGATGCTTCTCCCATGCAACCGAATAGACGTCCAGTCAGCAGACCCGGAGGGCTTTCCTGCAGCTGTAGCTGACGGCGCTGGCAAGCAAGGCGTGCACGACGAAGCGAGCAGTGACGAACTGTATGGTGTTGACATTCTTTGGGACTTGGAGCGTGCGTGGCGTGAGCTGAGGGACGACAAGATCATAACGCAGGTAAGGGATTCCTTGATGTCAGTGGCTTATTCTTAAACACAAGCTCACAGGCGCATGCAAACACACACACACACACACACACACACACACACACACACACACACACACACACACACACACACACTTACACACTTACACACACGCATACATGATGGATTCTCCCATTGTGTCCGATGGATGAGTAGGCAGGCAGGTCATCTGCTGATGTGGATCCTTATGTGGGAATGAAGACCAATTCCTGGGGCATACAGTTGTCCACAGACGTTGCATGGAATGGAGGCCTGCAAGGATGGCCCCCGTCTTCACCGATTCCTCCTCTTCCCTGAATGGCAGCTGCTCTGTTGCACTTGAATATCTTTGTGTCCTAGGTACACATTGGTCACACTGTGTTCTGTCAAGGGCAAATTTTTCCCAGGAAGCAGTGCCGATGTTGCAACTTTTGAGGTTGGCCTTCAAGGTGTCTTTGTATCTCTCGAGAGGCCTTCCTTAGTCACATTCTCCATGGGGGCAGCATCTTTGGCATTCTGCTGTCCTCCATACAGACAACGTGTCCTGTCCATTAGAGCTGGCTTTTGAGGAGTATACGATCAATGCTGGGTAGGCCACACTTCTTCTGGACCTATAGGTTGGACAGTCTGTCTTGCCATTTGATGCTGCAGATCTTGCGCAAGCATCATACATTGATGGAACTGTTCCGAGTTATTGGATGTGTTGGTGGTACGTGGTCCAAGTCTCACAACAGTAGAGGAAAGCACTCAACACCACAGCTCTACACACACACGCACACACACACATTATATATATATATATATATATATATATATATATATATATATATATATATATATATATATATATATATATATATATATATATATATATAACGAAAGGCCTAGGAGCAGGTGATATATATAGAATTGCCTTCAAGGACTGTAATGCTTCCCTCATGCAGCTAGTGAAAGATTTTTATGTTTATAATGTACATTTTCACATTTTCCTCATCTTAAACCACCCCCCCCCCCCCCCCCCCCCCCCCCCCCACACCCCTTTTTTATTCTTTCCTTTTTTTAAAACTAGATTTCAAATCTTTGCCAAGTCATTACTATAATGATGGAAGAATTCTTAACCTGCACTCGTTTTCCCCCACTGCTTAATTGTTCAGCATTATATATATATATATATATATATATATATGAACTAATAAATTCCAATGATAAGTACCGAGCACCATTCCAGCAACTTACAGAGCAGCTTGGTATTGCAAAGACTGCAAGAAATATTGAATGATAAACAAAGCTTGCTCTCTCTCTCTCTCTCTCTCTCTCTCTCTCTCGATATATATATATATATATATATATATATATATATATATATATATATATATATATCCCCCACTACTTAATTGTTCAGCTATACTGTTTGCGTAATGTTTTAGTTTTCAACAACTTTTTTCCTCTGCACACTTTCGTTTTGTTTAATTCTACTACTTTCGCTGGCTGCTTTGGTGGTGCTGTTGGATTCTTTTTCGAACCCTTGGTGGTCGGAACACCACAGAATTATGGACTGTGGTGTGTCTCTATCTGACGCCAAGAGCACAGACACAATCAGCCGTGCCTCCCTGATGAGTCCGATCCAGCGGACGAAAGGCCTCGGAGCAGGTGATACATATAGATCTGTCTTCGAGAGGGATTGCGATAGTTTCCTCATGCAGCTAGTAAGGGTTTTCATATTTATGATATATTTTCCCATTTACTTCATCTTTAATTTTTTTTTTTTCTCCTCTCAGTTTCAAATCTTTGCCAAGTCATTACTATAATGATGGAAGAATTGTTAACCTGCACTTGTTTTCCCCCTACTTAATTGTTCAGCATTGTATTGTTTGGTCAATCAGTGGGTGATTGCATCTCTTACGAGATCCAAGGAAAGGTTGTTCTGCACAATTCTTAGCCACTGACAATGCTTGGGTTATTGAACAGCAGAGCTGACCACTCAGACTGTTCCATATCTTTTGATCTCCCTTGTATCCTTAAATGGATCCTCAAGCATAGGCTCAAAGATTGTCCCTTACATTTTATACTGTTTGCGTAATGTTTTTAGTTTTCAACAACTTTTTTCCTCTCCACACTTTCGTTTTGTTTAATTCTACTACTTTCGCTGGCTGCTTTGGGGTGCTGTTGGATTCTTTTTTTTCGAAACCCTTGGTGGTCGGAACACCACAGAATTATGAACTGTGGTGTGTCTCTATCTGACGCCAAGAGCACAGACACAATCAGCCGTGTCTCCCTGATGAGTCCGATCCAGCGGACGAAAGGCCTCGGAGCAGGCGATACATAGATCTGTCTTCGAGAGGGATTGCGATAGTTTCCTCATGCAGCTAGTGAAGGGTTTTTATATTTATGATATACATTTCCCATTTTCATCTTACTTCATCTTTAATTTTTTTTCTCCTCTCATTTCAAATCTTTGCCAAGTCATTACTATAATGATGGAAGAATTGTTAACCTGCACTTGTTTTCCCCACTACTTAATTGTTCAGAACTTTGGGCTCAGCTATGAAGACTGGAACGACATGGTCTGTCTATTCATGTGCGTGTGTGCGCAGAGAGATGGTAGATAGATAGTTTGATAGACAGATAAACACACAGATAGATAGATAGATAGATAGACAGACAGACAGACAGATAGATAGATTATATGTCTTACATTCGGTGGTTTTGGCAGGAAGAGTATGAGCAGTGCAACTTCAACCTTGCTTTACGCACAGCAAGGGAGATCACACTACCGTTTGATTCAGTGACTTCCCCTGTGCGACAGGCTGACCTTTCCCTGGTTCAGCTGGATCATGTGATCATCACTGTGCATTCAAAGCACTGTGGCGGGACAAACTGGAGAAAGGTAAGGCGTTTGAAATATGGTTTAACAGACGCACCAAAATTCAAGTGACTCAAAAAGAAAAAGAAAGAGCAGCAAGAACGGGCAAAAATTCATATTGATCCATATGCAACCAGTTTTTTTCATCTTACTAAAAGAATTAAAATGTTTTGGCATGTGTGCCACAATAACATATATCACCGTATTGTTTTGTTTTACAGACAGTTGATTTTGAGGGGCAAATCAGTCTATCCCATATTTAGGTAGGTATGCTGATCTGGCAAACAGCCTGAGGAGAGAAGGCTATCAGGTCAAAGTCCTCACTGCAGAAATTGGAGCTAGGGGGGTTGTAGGAACGTCTGCATACAGCCTCATGAAACAGCTGTCATTTGCAGGGAGGAAAAAAAAAACAGAGCCCTGAAAGCAATGGCAGAAGTGGCAGAGAGGGTGTTCAAGCTGGATCTGGTTAAGGAGGAACAAAAGTGAACTTCATAAGGCTTAACTTTCCTACAAATATCAGGTGTCCCAGTGGCTCAGTGGTTAGTGCGCGAGTCATTAAGTGGAAAATGAATATGTCCAGTGGGTCATGGGTTCGAATCCCAAAAGGGGCAGCAGAGGGACATCCAGAGTCATGAACCGGGGGTGGCCCAACACCCCTAGAGTGTCAGGAGATAAGGGCCGAAACACTTGCTTGAAGGGGGCTTCTCTTCTGAGGATTCTCTGCTGCCACGCTCTCCATGAGTTTCTTTCTGCAAGTATTTGTTAGAGGGAAAGTAGGAGTTTTCTTGCTCTATGACAACTCTGTTCCAGGCAAATGAATCGTTCTCGCTCGTGTCAGTTTTTTTGTTTAAAATAAGAATATTCAGATTGCTAGAAACTTAAAAGAATCGTCTACTGCCATCATTTATTGATCTCAAAAGTGTCTTATCGCTGGACACTGCTCCACATCTTTTAAATACACAGAAAGCAAAACTCAAAATCAGGCTTACGTGGTATACACTCTTTTCTTTTAGTTACGACTCCTTGGTATCATCAAGGGTCATATTTCTGAAATTTGATTTTTTAAGGGTATTTAACAAAATGCACAAAAGAAAGAGCAAGAATAAATCTGATATACGAAAGTCAGCTAAAGGGCTAAGACAATCCAACCCAAGGAAGTTGCACTGTCTCCAGTGCCAGAAACAGTGATATGTCTATAAAACGTCACCTCCGCTTCACGAAGTTCATTTTGTACGGAACTTGATGAAACGCATGCAGTGTTTGCCAGCCTTCCATTTGCTGCACATTTGCTTTGCTTTCGTGCCTTAGCAGGCAGCTTTCAACTGTATGGGCGACGAGGTGATCCATCCTATATGTAACAAGCTTGTTCCAGAACCCCGTGTAACGAACCATATTAATTTCCACCCCACTTTTTAACTTCCCGGGTGTTAGAATTAGCACATGCCAATTTTAAGTCCCGGGACTTAAAACAAACCACGCCAGAATGGCCTCCCCACCTCCTGATTTAGATGAACTCTCCCATCCAAAACATCCAGTTTTATGTGTTAGTCACGATAGGAAAAATAACATTTAATATACACCCCCCCCCTCCCTCCCCACCTCTCTGTCTGTCTGGCTGTCTGTCTGTCTCCCTCTCTCTCTCTCTCTTTCCCTCTCCCTTTCTCTCATCCGTGCCCCCCCCCCCCCCCCCCCCCACACACACACACAGACCTCTTTCATGTCTGTCTTTTACATCAATCTTACGAAGGATATAAGGCTTAGGAGATGGGAAGTCACTACCCTCCTTTCATTCTAGCACGGCAACAACCATGATGAAGAAAATTACAATGCAAATGTGTGTGTGTGTGTGTGTGTGTGTGTGTGTGTGTGTGTGTGTGTGTGTGTGCGTGCGTGCGTGCGTGCGTGTGTGTGTGTGTGTGAAACATAAAACGGACCTTATAACCCAGTTGTTTTTTCAACTGATTCAATTCAATTTTGCTTTGAGAAGTGGTGTGACTATGCCAATGTGATTTGAAAGTTAGCGTCCTTTTAGTGGATGACCTGGGCATCCAGCAGCCGTTCTGCAGGGCACTGGGCTTATAGTTCATAGTTCATCCTTTTTCAATCGATCGATTTTCGTCAAATCTCTGTAATGCTTGCTGTAGCAAAGGCAGTCTAACCTGACCAGTTAGCACTTCAGCGGGTGACATGGCCAGCCAGCGCCAAAGATACTAGGCCTTCTAGCTGACCACTTCAGAACCGATTTTTATTCGGATTTGCAGCGAAGTTTGGTGTTGCCATTATAACAAATCTTCTCAGCAATACAAGTACCTGTTTTTATGACGGGTATTCAGCATCATGTACTCTGTGTGTTACACTACAAAAAAAAGTCTGCAAATGTGAGTGCACAAATGTGTGTGTGTGTGTGTGTGTGTGTGTGTGTGTGTGTGTGTGTGTGTGTGTGTGTGTGTGTGTTCTTCGTGCATGCTTGTGTGCATAAGTGTGTTTTGTATACGTGCATGTGGTCGACGTGCCCAGAATGACCCCCCTCTCTCCCCCCCCCGTTTTCAAATTATAGAATGAGTGAGAGAAAATATGTTTTGAAAGTTGTATAGCATTGCCTTACAATGCGAATTTCACCCAGGAAAAAAAAATCTGAAATAATCTGAATAAGGATGGGGGGAGGGGGGGGGTGGGGGGATGAGGGGGGGGGGAGGGGGGGGGGGGGGGGGGTCGTTCCTGTATAAGGCAAGAATTACTCCCCCCCCACCCTTCTACTTTTTAACTCCCCGGGAGTCAATCTGGATCAACACTTCTTGATCGAAATTAACTCCCGGAGAGTTAGTTTTGGCACGTGCGTATTTAATTCCAGAGTTAAAATACGCACGTGCCTAAACTTACTCCCGGGGAGTTACCTTCGATCAAGAAATGTTGATCCAGATTGACTCCTGGGAAGTTAAAAAATAGGGGGGGGGAGTCATTCTGGCCTTATGCCCAGGACTGCCCCCCCCCCCTCCCCCCCCCCCCCCCTCCACACACACACACACATACACTGCAGAGAAACACTTGACACATGACACTTGAAAACTTTACTTGACAAGGATAAAGATCTTAGGCTAACATAAAAGCCTATTAATTCAATCTGTCTTTGATAAACACTATAATAGTAAACAAAGCTGACTAGAAGCATGCACAGAGAGAGGAGAGAGAGAGGAGAGAGAGAGGGAGGGAGAGAGAGAGAGAGAGAGAGAGGGGGGGGGGGGGGGAAGTAAAAAAAGAAAGAAAACAGACAGACAGAGAGAGGCGGAATGGGCGGGGAGACACTAGAGACAGACACACTGAGATAGATAAACAAATAGACAGGCAGACAGAGAGACAGGCAAAAAGAGAGAGAGAGAGAGAGATTAAGAGAGACAAACAGACAGACAAGCAAAAAGGCAGACAGACAAGCAAGGAGAATGAGAGAGTGAGCGAGAGACTGAAAGAAAGTTGGGGGAGGAGGTGGGGGAGATGGAGAGACAGATAGACAGACAGTCAGACAGAGAGAGAGAGAGGGAGGGAGGGAGGGGGTGTATATTAAATGTTTATTTCTCATATCGTGACTAACACATAAAACTGAATGTTTTTGTGGTGGGGGAGTTAATCTGAAACAGGTGTGTGTGTGTGTGTGTGGGGGGGGGGGGGGGGGGGGGGGGGGGGTGGCGGGAGTCATTCTGGCGTGGTTTGTTTCAACTCCCAGAGAGTTAAAATTGGCACGTGCTAATTCTAACTCCTGGGAGTTAAAAGTGGTGGGGAGTTAAAATGGTTCGTTACAACGGCGTTCAGATGGAGTAAGGTCAGTTGATCGTCCCATAGAAAGTTGACTGGAATCCCTCGCTAGAGCACTCTCGCAGTTATATGGAGAGGAGCTTATTGGTTTGTTGAGATCTGTCTGATTGATCGAGCACAGATGTTCCATGTTTGTTTGATACAGAAGTCAGAACAGTATGCGAGGATTGGTCACAATGATTTCTTGAAGAGGACGGCAGTGTAGTAATGTTCGGGTCTGCTAGATCGTCTCCACCTATGGCTTTGTTGTTTGGTTTGATCAAAAAAGGCTGGTCAGTGTCCACTCATCTCCCATCTCACCTGGGTCCAGCATGGAATTGTATGCAAGGGGTGTGTCCATTTGTTTGTGTGTCACATACGTAGTAGTCAAACGCGCCATGTTGTGCTTTTTCCATGGCCTTAAAGGTATTGCTCACTTTGGAAGACTGCGAAATAAAGTTGGCCAACAAAGTACAGTAAAGCCTTTCGAATCTGCCATTGCTAAGACCTTAAATCTCATTGGGGGGGGGGGGGGGATTCTTGATGTCAGGAACGATCCCTTCCTAAATGTGACAGTTACAAACTTCTCTTTCGGAAAACCTCAAACATGTGGGGCTTCTACGAAGAGTTTCCATGTCGTTTTAGAGTACCTGAATACTGATGAAGGTGAGCCACTGACCGAATGTTCCCTCAAAATCCTGACGTTCAAGGCTTTTCTTTTTGCTGACTGTAGCATCAACGTGTCAGTTCAGTGAAGTTCATACTTTGTATGGAGACGCTTCATACACTGGAATCTGAATGGTTTCAGAGACTTCACCAACGTGTCTGCTTTAAAAGCCAAGATACACAAACCTGGAGAGTGGCCAGTAATGCTAACCGTCCCTCTCTGCTGATTCCATCGGCGTCCTTCCCCAGACCCAGACGTTGGAAAGGGAGCGCAGATCAATTGTCCTGCTACAGCACACACTTACAAGTCAACTGTCCTGCAACAGCACCCACTTTCAAGTCAACTGTCCTGCTACAGAACACACTTGCAAGTCAACTGTCCTGATACAACACACACTTGCAAGTCAACTGTCCTGCAACAGCGCGCACTTGCAAGTCAGCTGTCCTGCTACACCACACATTTGCAAGGGACAAAGTCGGAAGCTCAGAGCTGCACCTCTCTGCGTAGCCATGGCAACGCTGACTTCAGACCTCAGATAGTGCTCACTTTGGTGTGCGAAGCGATCAGGCAAGGCTTATGTTTGGATCAGCAACCGTCTCCCTCCAAAACGGACACGCGCTGTTCCAGCCCTTTCCGTCGGTACTGTCATATGGAGGAGCAACGCAGTTGTGTCGACATTGTACAGTGCAGCTAGCTGGCACTCCCATGCAACCAACTGGAGATGTTATCCGAGAGATCTGACGGTATGTTTGTCAGCTTTAGACCGATCCAGAGGCACAGTCGTTGCTCATCTGCAGCACACTCTCCCAGACAGCGTATTGAATTCTTCTGTCTCCTTTCCTTCATGAAAATGAAAGGAGAGAGTACGTTGGTGCTCCGTTGGTACTATGTTACTATGCCGCAGCGAGGGAGAGAGGGGACTTAATCAATTACTGCCTGTTTGAGTCTCCCATTTCAAGAAAAACAAATGGAAATTCGTGAATTCCCCTATTTTTTTTTTTTTAGGCTTTTTTAACATCAAGGTGTGGTATTACCGGTCTATGGGGAGCTAGGTAGAAAAAAAGAAAACTTGGCCATCGGTATTTATATGCATGGATTTTTCGCTTTGAAGGTGAGCATGTTCACTCGCCCTCCTATTTGTTCTATGTGAATTTGGCATGCCTGGACAGACAAGTCTGCAAAAAGAAAGGAATTTCGTTACTAAAATAAGTTTTTTAAAAGAACACTGCGACTGCATCCTACTACCCTGCAAATCATGGGAAAAGGCACAAAAAAAATGGTTCAATGCTGACCGCTCACTAGGCAGAAGTAATGTATGATCGTTCCAGAAATCTCAGAAATTATTGAAGAAATGTTTCAGACTGGAATTAACCTCTTTTTTCTTCGCGATGAGCTGAAAGTCCGGGACAAACTTCTCACCGAGTAGGAATACAGCTCTTCTGTGGACAGCAAATATGTCTAAAAAGCTATGATAGTGGGGGAAAATATTTTTCCCGTTAACATGTCTCTTTTTTTAAAACATACTTGCTCTCCACACACACACACACACACACACACACACACACATACACACACACACACACACACACACACACACTCATGTATATATATATATATATATATATATATATATATATATATATATATATATATATATAGAGAGAGAGAGAGAGAGAGACAGACAGACAGACAGACAGACAGACAGACAGACAGGCAGACAGGCAGACAGACAGTCTGTCAAAGACAGACAGACAGAGAGACAAATAGACAGACAGACAGACAGAGACAGGTAGAGGAATGATAGACAAACAGACAGTGAGCTTGTTGAATATAGTATTGAGTTCAGTTCTTATTGCTGTCATTGAGGACAAAAAAAAGAAGCAAACAAAAACAAAAAAGTACAGCCTTGTAAAACAAATAAGCATCATTTTGCGTGCATTCTGACTGTCATAGACAGATAGACGCGCGCGCGTGCGCGCGTGCACGCACACACACACACACACACACACACACACACACACACACACACACACACACACACACACACACACACACACACAGGCGCGCGCGCGCGCGCCCGCGCCTGCTCTTTCTTTTCAGTTACTTTTGAAACAATTTTCTTCTTTACTTTTTTTTTTATCAACAGAAGGTGAAGACGACCGACAATTCTTCGCCGACTCTCTGGTCAACGCGCACCGTGTGTGGACTCAGACCACCTTCCGGTCCAGTCTGTCGGACATGCGCAGTGAGGAGCAGAAATGCGCCATCTTGGAGGAGCTGTACAGGAGATTCAAGGCGCTGGTGGCCAAACAAAACCCGGAGACTTACAACAGCGATTTGGTGGTATCAACAGGCTGGTCGTTCGGAAGATGTGAACATGCTGACGTGTTCGTGCGAACAACCGAGCATTTATTGGCCGATGATGTAGGCCATGCCCTGTTTCTCACTGTCGATGCGTCTCCCCCCCCCCCCCCTCTCTCTCTCTCTCTCTCTCTCTCTCTCTCTTGCCTGTATCTGCCAGATATTAAGCTCGAGTCTAAATATCAATTTTTACTCCCCACCCCCACCCCCTACCCTCCCACCCTTCCATATCCGCATTGCCATGATTCTCTCACCCCCCACCCCCCCCCCCCCCCCCCACCCCCACCCGTCTTCTCTCTCTCTCTTTCGAAAAGATTTTTTTTTTTTGAGTTAACATTAATTTTCATCCTCTCACAACAAGACAGTAAAAAAAGTACGTCCATTTTGCAATGCACTGATTTTTTTTTTATTTTGTCAAGCACAATTCCATGACCGTGCGAGCATTATTTGAATTCCAAGACTTCATTTCTTCTGAAATAATGTAAAGTGTATGATTCTGTCCAACTTCTGGTAACAGACAGTTTGCAGCGGTTAATCCCGCAAACGTGGGATAGGATCACAGTGAGGGGTAATCTAGTTAAGAGGCTGGTCACTCAGCAGACAATTTGCCTATGGCTGGTCTTGGCAGACTTGTTTTGAAGAGACAGCCATTGGACTTCAGCCACATCGTAATTGGTGTTGCTTTTGCTAAGAGCCTCTCTTTGACCGTGGCTGGTCTGGATGGCTTGGCCTGGAAGACTAAGTATAGGCAGAGGAGACAGCCCCGGGAGACTGTGGAGCCGTGGTTGGTGTTGTCTTTTTGTTGAGGTGGACTTGAGATTTTAGAGAGGTAAATATCCTCAGGTGAGAGTCTGTTGCTGGATTTAGCACTACGTACGGAGTCTGAAGGGTCTCTTTCCTCTGCAGTCCTCCAGATCCAGCCATTTACATGACGGTCGGCCCCATTGGTTGTCAGGCCCTGATGGATAGAATGTCTGTTCATGAGCAGCCCAGTGAAGCCAGATCTTAGACACTTTAGATGCTTCTAGTGGTTCCATTGTCACTCAGACCACAAAGGAGTTTCTCGAAAATAACATGGGCTGGAAGGTATATATACTCCCAGCGTTCTGACTCTGGGACCATTTCTTCACTGAACAGAGTGTGGTGAACACACACACACACACACACGCACGCGCGCGCACACACACACACACACACACACACACACACACACACACACACAAGGCGCGCGCGCACACACGCACGCACACACACAGAGGCGCGTGTGCGTATGCACGCAAGCACGCACACACACACACACACACACACACGCGCACGCGCGCACGCACGCACGCACGCACGCACACACACACACACACACACACACACACACACACACACACACACACAGGGTTCTACAATGCTTTCTCTGATGCATTTCACTGTGCATGCAATTTTGTTTCATGGTTGTTCTTTGCTTTGACTGTATATTTTTATAATCAGAAATAAAAAACTTTTTCTAAAGTAACAACGGAAGCTGTATTTCTAGAAAGTTATTTGTCTGTTTCATTTCATCCATTAATTGAGCTTGACATTGCAATGTGTGTGTGTGTGTGTGTGTGTGTGTGTGTGTGTGTGTGTGTGTGTGTGTGTGTGTGTGTGCGTGTGAGTGTGTGTGCGCGCACACACGTCTGTAGTTATTCATATTTTGGTTTGAAATGGCTGATAAATGTATACATATGTAGACAGATAGTACATGTATTGGTGGCGATGTCAGATTGGTTTATGATAAACATATTCCACGTTTATCATTTTGTACTGATTTCCTGATGCGTTTGATCTCCAAATTGACATATTCATTTATGTTCAATGGGCCTTTGTTTTACCGCCTGTTCTTGTTATTTAACAGACACTTCTTTCAAAAAATCATCAAAACAACAATTATGGTAAATGGACAATCAACACAACGTAAAGGGGGACGCAGATGACTGGGGCGGATGGCGGAGGAGGGGGAAGGGCCTTCATGTCCTTGTTTGTTTCAATGCTCTGCGGAAAAAAAAATGTAATGATAAATGATGAGAAATTAATTTTAAAGCAGCTGACGGAATTTAGCAAACGAAGAGATTTTTCAATAAGTATATTCATTTAGTAAATGTTTGAGGTAGAGTTCGACTTACACAACCCACGTATATTACGACGTATTTGGGGGAAAAAAAAAGCTTTACATTTATTAATCCTAAGGACATATAAGCAATGTTCTATGGGCAAAAAAAAAAAACATACTTCCTGCGGCGTGTAATTATAAAGTTTACAGGATTTTTAATCAGGTATTCTGTCCACTTAAACCAACATGATATCATTTTAGTTTTAACAAACATTGAAAAAAAAAAAAAAAAAAAAAAAAAAAAAAAAAAAAAAAAAAAAATTTGCTGCAAAAACAAAACGAAAAAAAAAAAAAAAAGAAAAGTCCTGCTCAAAGCAATCTGGAATTTGCTGCATATCAAGTGTACAATTGTCCCACTGCAGTTTGATAAGCGTAATTTGGCAATAAAAAAAAAAAAACAAATTTCTCCTCCTTTAAAGCTTCATTGGCTGCGTTTGGAAAAAAAGAACACCACATATTCTCCATCTCTGTGCCCAAAGAGGACCAAATCACAACCAGATTAGAAGCAGACTGATGGCAACAGGAAAGGTCCCAAACCAACCAAATACAAAACTTCCGAGACTGTTCTACACACACACACACACACACGCACGCACGCACGCACGCACACAGAACCAAACACACACACACACACACACACGCACACACACACATATGCAATCACGCACGCACACATACACGCATACATGCATGCAATCGGGAGAAAAAAAACCGACCTCTGAAAATTATAAGCACACTGCAAAAGTTTCCTGGCGTCAATAATGGAACTTTTTTTCTCTTTTAAAGGAAAGGGGAAAAAATCAAGCCGAAAACGGACAGAGAAAGGATGGACATGTTCCCTAGCCGAAGAAAAAGGGAGAAGTGATAGTAGAAATGTTTAAGTTAAGGGACGCGACTCCGTACTTTCAGAGTACTATTGCAGTTCGATTTTAGCTCCCTTTGCTCTTAATTTTTTTTCCTTTTTTTTTTTTTTTTTTTTTTAAATGGAATATCATCTTGTGTACTGCGACTGTTCTCGCAATCTTTGAACAAGTAAATATGCTCTCTCTCTCTCTCTCTCTCTCTCTCTCTCTCTCTCTCTCTCTCTCTCTCTCTCTCTCTCTCTCTCTCACACACACAGCTTGATCAAGTAATGTCATTAGAGTCTTCCGTGGAAGACAAGCAACTGGTTGAAATACTGAGAATGATAGATGCATTTTTCCTTGATTTTATGACTTATGTGCGCATGTCTATCCATCTATCTATCTATCTGTGCATATGTCTGTGTATGTGCGTGTGTGCATGTGTTGTGTGTGTGTGTTTGTGATGCTTTTGATGTGTGTGTGTGATATGTGTGTGTGTGTATATATATATATATAGATATAGATAGATATATATATATATATACAATTTATATATGGTTATATGTTTTTTATTTATACAATTTAAAATATATACTGTATATTATGTTTTTTATTTATTTCCTATATATATATATATATATATATATGTTAAAAAAATAGGATGGTAAAAGGAAGTTTTAAAATCGACAGCTCTGTTTCGAGCGCTGGCTCTCGTCAGGATGGTTTTTGGGTTGTCTACTGCCGGTGTTATATGCCCAATGTCACTGTTTACACGTGCGGATTGGCTGCACGTGTTGTTCGGTTTTCAGGCTGTTTACAGTTCAGGGTGCGTTTGCTGACAACGATTTCCATTTGTGCCTGCAGTTGTTTACTATTTCTACTTTAGTATTTAGAGTTGCTAAGTGTGGTTTGCATAGTATTAACCATTTTTCTGTTGAACATAGGTTGCATCTTTTAGAAATGTTGTTGTATGGTGATGCCCTTTATATGATTTTCCAGGACATGTTATAGTTTATTTTTTTGTCTTTAAGTCTCCAAATATATTTGCTCAGTTCTGTTTGGTTTTTTTTTGTATTTTTCTTTGTTGAATGACTGTTTATGGTTTGCGTACCTGGTTTTGAAGTGATTTTCAGTGATCCCTATGTATGTTTCTTTTTCATTTTCTGATGTCACAGTGGCTTGGTATACAATGTTGTTATAGAGGCATTTGTTGCTTAAGGGACACTTTTCTTTTTTAGTACAATTGCAGGATTTCCTTTCTTCACCCTTCTTTGTTGTGTTGCTTTTCATTTTGTTCGATGAATCAATTATATTTTTAAGGTAGGCATGCATGGATATGATAGTTTGACGGTGTTCTTGTTGAATATTTTGGACAATTTGTGTTCTTTTGGGAAGGATGCTGTCAATATTTTGAAGAATTCTTTCCCTACGTTTTGTTTTTACTCGTCCATCATATGGAGGGTTGTACCATGTGATTTTCCTTTTCCTGCTTGTTTTGTTTTTGTTCATGTTGTTATCTGGGTTGTATTGTAGTTTGTAGCTGTAACCACTTTTTTTGCAATGCCTCTTGGTATTCTGCTGCTGCGTTGTTGAATACTCTTTCATTATGTGACAGATTAGATAATCTCTTGTTTATGCCACTGGGTATGGTTTTTAGTATAGATGGTGGGTGGTTGCTTTTGATGTTTACATAAATGGGTGTGTCATTAGGTTTCTTGTATGGTTTATATATGTGGTTGTTGAGGTCAAGTGTTATGTCTAAGTAGTTCACTACCTTTTTGTTTGCTTCGATGGTGATTTTTAAGTTTTGGTTTTGGAAAATTTTGCATAGTTTTTTTTCTGTTTTCGATGGTTCTTGGGTTTGTTGTTTAGCGCGGCGAGGCCGTCGTCTCTGTACAGTCCGACTTTGCTTTCCGTGTTGTTTTTGGATGTTGGATAGCATAAACAGTCCGACCAGTTCGCATGTTTCGGCACCGTCGTATGATCCCATGGTCACATCAAATGTTGAGTTTTTATTCGTTTTCTTGATCCATGTTTTCATTTCTGCTGTAGAGTAAAGTTTTCTTGGTGTGAAGAATGATTTCCATTTCTGACCCTGTTATGTCTGTGTGTTTATTAGCAAATTTCAGGGCTTTAGTGAGTAGCTCTTCATCTATGGATGGGTAGAAGTCTACTATGTTGAATGTGATGAATACTGTGTTCTTCTTTTGTTAAGTTTTTTAAACCATTGGATAACTTCATATGTGTTCTTCCAGAGACTGTATTCAGTGTTTGATTTTATGTTTTTTTATGGCTTTTTCTAAGATTTTCTTACTTATTTTGCCCAGTTCTGATTTAGATGGGTTTATTAGTCTACATGTTGGGTTGTTGTGGAAATTGGGTTTATGGTCTTTCAGGGTTATGAAGGCTTCTTTTATTGCTGTTGTTTCCACCCTGTCACCTAGACATGTGGTGTACGAGTTCTTTTTCTTTTTTTTCGGATGTTGTTGTGTATGGTTTTATCAGCTTTTTTGTAGTTTTTCTGAATGTTTTAAACAGTGACATTGGGCCATATAACACCGGCAGTAGACAACCCAAAACCATCCTGACGAGAGCCACGCGCTCGAACAGAGCTGTCGATTTTAAAACTTCCTTTTACCATCCTATTTTTAACAGATGTTGCTCCCCAAGGGTAGAGCAAAACAGCTACATTTTCTTGTGAAAAGTAGAAAATATAAAAAGATAACCTCTTAAGACACAAGTGCTGAGGGCCAGTTCTTTGAATGAATCCACAAGGGACTAAATTACAATGAACAATAAATTCCAAGGATAAGTACCGAGCACCATTCCAGCAACTTACAGAGCAGCTAGGTGTTGCAATGACTGCAAGAAATATTGAATTATAAACAAAGCTTGCTCTTATGTCTCAGATTTTAGAAAAATAGGGGGGTGATTAACTGACAGTATGTGCTTGAGTGGGTGAATGGGGAATAAATAAATGCTTCTCAAAATGAACCTTCAGCAAGCTTATAGTCTCCAAAGCGGAGAGACCATCTCCAATGGGGAGAAAGCTCACTAACATATAACTCCTGGTCAGATACCGGTATTTCGAAACCTGATTGTTTCTCCTCAGTGACCGCGGAAAGTGGTAATTTGACTCCTCTGCCTTTTCGGTTTTTAAGAAGAATGCTATACCAGAAAAAGGCTGGTGTGTGCAATACCATAGTATGTTTGTTGAGTTTTTCAAAAAACTAACTAAGGGTGCCACCTAAGAAGCAAAAGAAAATCATGAAAGAGCAAAACAAGCTACATTTTCTTGTGAAAAGTAGAAAATATAAAAAGATAAACCTCTTAAGACACAAGTGCTGAGGGCCAGTTCTTGGAATGAATCCGCAAGGGACTAAATTACAATGAAACAATAAATTCCAAGGATAAGTACCGAGCACCATTCCAGCAACTTACAGAGCAGCTAGGTGTTGCAATGACTGCAAGAAATATTGAATTATAAACAAAGCTTGCTCTTATGTCTCAGATTATAGAAATAGGGGGTGATAAGCTTCATATCTGCAGTGGTAGATGATTCTGCCTAACTGACAGTATGTGCTTGAGTGGGTGAATGGGGAATAAATAAATGCTTCTCAAAATGAATTTCTTAGGTGGCACCTTTGTTAGTTAGTTTTTTTGAAAAACTCAACAAACATACTATGGTATTGCACACCAGCCTTTTTCTGGTATAGCATTCTTCTTAAAACCGAAAAGGCAGAGGAGTCAAATTACCACTTTCCGCGGTCACTGAGGAGAAACAATCATCAGTTTCGAAATACCGGTATCTGACCAGGAGTTATATGTTAGTGAGCCTTCTCCCCATTGGAGATGGTCTCCCGCTTTGGAGACTATAAGCTTGCTGAAGGTTCATTTTGAGAAGCATTTATTTATTTCCCATTCACCCACTCAAGCACATACTGTCAGTTAGGCAGAATCATCTACCACTGCAGATATGAAGGCTTATCACCCCCCCTATTTCTATAATCTGAGACATAAGAGCAAGCTTTGTTTATAATTTCAATATTTCTTGCAGTCATTGCAACACCTAGCTGCTCTGTAAGTGTTGCTGCTTATCCTTGGAATTTATTTGTTTCATTGTAATTTAGTCCCTTGTGGATTCATTCCAAGAACTGGCCCTCAGCACTTGTGTCTTAAGAGGTTATCTTTTTATATTTTCTACTTTTCACAAGAAAATGTAGCTTGTTTTGCTCTTTCATGATTTTTCTTTTGCTTCTTAGGTGGCACCTTTAGTTAGTTTTTTTTGAAAACTCAACAAACATACTATGGGTATTGCACACCAGCCTTTTTCTGGTATAGCATTCTTCTTAAAACCGAAAAGGCAGAGGAGTCAAATTACCACTTTCCGCGGTCACTGAGGAGAAACAATCAGGTTTCGAAATACCGGTATCTGACCAGGAGTTATATGTTAGTGAGCTTCTCCCCATTGGAGATGGTCTCCCTCTTTGGAGACTATAAGCTTGCTGAAGGTTCATTTTGAGAAGCTTTATTTATTAGGCAGAATCATCTACCACTGCAGATATGAAGGCTTATCACCCCCCCTATTTCTATAATCTGAGACATAAGAGCAAGCTTTGTTTATAATTCAATATTTCTTGCAGTCATTGCAACACCTAGCTGCTCTGTAAGTTGCTGAATGGTGCTCGGTACTTATCCTTGGAATTTATTGTTTCATTGTAATTTAGGTCCCTTGCGGATTCATTCCAAGAACTGGCCCTCAGCACTTGTGTCTTAAGAGGTTATCTTTTTATATTTTCTACTTTTCACAAGAAAATGTCGCTTGTTTTACCGTAATC
>JADBJO010006973.1:43345-55064 GCA_016801955.1 Conus betulinus
AAAGAATCCGTGATGAAATATGTTGAGTCATGGAACAAGTTCGAAGATAACCTAAAAGTGTTAGGTCGAGAGCCTTACCATGTTACACTGCCAGCTTCTCCATGAGGGCAAGGCATACTTTTGCTCTTAAATCTGTTTCCTCTGCTTGCTTCTTCCACGTCAGGCGTTTGTCAAAGGTGACTCCCAGGTACGTGGGGTATTTTCAGCAAGCAGAGTTTGTCCATTGATGCTCAGGCTGGCCTTCTGTTCTTTGGGTGAGAGGCTGAAAACAGTGTAAGTGGTCTTCTTGGGCATTAATTGTTACCAGCCACTGTTTTGTCCAGCTTTCGAGAACATTCAGCGCCTGCTGTAGCCACAGCAGCTGACAGAATTCAGCAAACAAAGAGATTTTCCAACGTCGTCAAAGAACTTCATTTTTTTTCATCACATCTCCAAGATGTTATTATTCATATGCGATGACGAAACTAAAGGACAATTACTGAAGTGGAACGAGTCAAGAGAGGACACATCGCCAACAGCAGAGAGCCGTTTTGAGAAGAGAAATCCCTTCTTGCCCATACAGCAAGCCTGGAACGAATGAAATTCATTATAGACACTCTCTTGAGGTCTTATGTGCAGTTGACGACACCAAGACTTTCGCTAGATCCTGCCAACAGTACATAATAAGGCTTCGTCAGCCGGACTTACAGTGATCTAGTCATCCATTGCCATCAACGGTTTTCGTCCCACTGTGACCCGCCTTCGTTTTAGGTGCCACCGCGGACCATCGCCCTAGCAGCGCGTCCACCTGAGAGAGCTCCAGTCAGACTGGATAGACCCCAGCACTGCATCATTGCGGCACCGGCCTCCGAAACGACGACCATGCAGTACTGACCGGGAGACGAGCTGGTGACACTGGCGTTGCGAGAGTCTAGGGTCCGCGCTCGTCGCATCTTCTATTCTTTGAGTGAGTGTGGTTACACTCCGATATTGTGTTATGCTATTAGATTAAAAATATGAAAGAGATGATCCCTGATTGAAAAACTTATTGAGTTTATGTATAGTTTGATATGCGAGGATTCTCGCTCTGCTTATCAGAATCCTTGCTCGTATTAGTTTAGTTAACACATTGGTTGAGTCTATACTTATCACAATCGTTTCAGGCGTGCTTTGCAAATAATATGTTATTTAATCTATCAGATGGGATGCTGTGCACCTGAGGTTGATTTGGGTGACATCGATCACTTAATGTTACATCCCATCTACATCTTTACTGTATCATTGTGCCCGCAGTAGACATTGCAAACATGACACCACACACTAGATTGTATTCATCGGTATTGTCATGTTTGTCTTAAAATCATGTCATACAATTTACATAACTACAATAGATCTGCCAGGCACTTTATAACATCGATGAAGAAATACTCCAATATAAGGCTCCTGTGCAGTTTGTGCATTGTGGGCCGATCGATCAGTTCCACGCTGTGCTGCTGTACTTCATGATGAGGATCCGGACCTGAAGAACGGGAGGAGCAAATAATTTCACCAGTCGTGACGTGGATTGTCTACTATTCCGGACATTTACATCGTAGTGCCCATGTCAGATAAGGAAAACTTTTTCTTCAAATTTCATTTATTTTATTCATTTATTTTCTTTTATTCAACATAAAAAAAAACGATCATCCACCACATCCACACACACACACACACATTCGTTAATAAATTGTGAACTGTTTTATTTTGGCCTCTGTCGTGAAGAGTGGGGACGATCGGTTGGACGTGAAGTTGTCGAGCGACAGGCGAACTGAACAGCCGTCACACCATTTGGCGTGACAGCAGGAACAACATGGGGTGCAGACAACACCACCCTCAGGAGGCTGTACACTGATAGAGTCAGGCCAGTGCTGGAATATGGCATGACTGCATGGGGCACTACACAGCAAATCCACTTTGAACGGATCAGCAAGATTCAAAATCAAGCTGCCCGTATCATCACAGGAGTCATGAAGTCTACCCCAATCCAGGAGCTTGAAACCATCACAAAAGCTCCAGCCCCTTGAGGACCGCAGAGACGCCAAACTCCTGACCCAGCTTGCCAAGTTCAAGAGGCTGCAAGGCCACCCCATGAAAGACAGACTGTCCCAGCCAAACAAAAAGGACGGCTGAGGAGAGGGAGTTTCGTACACCAGAGCAGGATCCTAGAATGGCAACATCAGGATATCCTTGACCATGATCCCTAAGTGATACCCCGGTGTCTTGCCGTCCCTCCCTGGAGTGAAGGAACCCCTCCCCTCATCCAGTGCAGCATCCCTGGTGTTGGCCCCAAAGATTCCCAAAGCAGCCCTGAAAGAAAGTCCCTCACTCTTGAACACCTCCATACTCAGTTCCCCAAAGAGTCCTGGACTCATGTCTACACCGACGGCTCTGCAGCAGATGCCATTCGAAATAATGGGGCAGGAGTCTATGTCCAATATTCAGGAGGCAGAGAAGAAAGATCTGCCTCGCTACCGGCCTGTACTCCACAATTACAGAGCTGAAGCAGAAGCCCTGAAAACAGCAGCAGCTCACATCGAGGTCAGCCCCTACGCCAGCTACAACGTTGTCTTCCTGACGACGACGCCCTGTCCATCTTGCAGGTCCTTCAGTCCAACAAAGATCCAGAGCTCAACGATCTGTCCTCATCTCTCGTCTCCCTCTGCACAAGTCACACAGTCACCCTGCAGTGGATTCCCTCCCACTGCAACGTGCTCGGCAATGAGACTGCTGACTCCCTGGCAAAGGAGGCACTACAAAGGAGCAGATGGACAGATCTACCAGCTACACCAAATCCAGGACCATCATTAAAGGCCAAGCTGCAGAACAAGTGGAAGCAGCAGCATCCACGCCACAACAGAACAGACCCGTACTACCTGCTGACTCGACGAGAGCAGGTAGTCATCTTCAGGCTCAGGACAGGCCACAACCGCCTGAAACACCACCTATTCTCTAAACTCCGTATCGGCAACACAGAGCGGTGCCCTTGCAGAACAGGCAGCCAGACAACAGAACATCTGCTGCAGTCCTGCCCGCTCCACCAAGCGCTTCGAGAGAAAACCTGGCCCGACCCAATACCAGTGGCCTGGAAGCTCTACGCCATGACTGACTGTCCTTGGGGGTGGGGAATGCCATGAAAAATGAGATTGTTCCGTCTGCTTCTGCCTTCCAGATTGTCGACTTTGGACTCTAGCTTGTCGATTTTCTCTTATAGTTCTTTTCTTCGCTATGCTAGCAAAGTCACTCTGCAGTCTGTCCATTTGCTCTTACATCGTGGAGTGGATACTGTCCATCTTCTTGTCCATAGTTGTTATATCTTCTGGTCCAGAGTACTGAGCATTCTGACAACGTCAGCTATGGTCGGTTGATCAGTAGACTTTGTTTCCCCCCCCCCCCCCCCCCCCCCCCCCCCTGCGCCCTGGCCCTGCATTTGCCCAGTGAGCGTGGATTGTTTCTTGCTGGGGCTAGGGTTCGCTCCGACGTCTCTGCACCGAAGTAAGAAGGAGAAAAGGAACATAAGCACGACAGCCACCGGCGCACGGACTGACACTGAGCGGACACGAATGGCTGCTTTCTCCTGAGCGCGTTTCCCCCATGAAAGTCAGGAAACTCCAATAAAAGAGCCACACACGGCTCGAAAACATACTGAATTAACCGGCATGTTGACAGAAACTGACGTGTACAACGTTCAATACAAATTGGTTGAAACTTTTTCTGTTAATTAACAAAAGCAACAACAACAAGACGGAGCTCCAAAACAAGCATCCACAACTGGCCGTAACAACAGCTCACCTCCTCTGTGTGTGTGTGTGGTGTGTGTGTTGTTTCTCTTGTTGAAGTGTATGTGTGTGAGTGTTTGTGCGTGCGTGCGCGCACGCGCACATGCACTTGTGTGTGTGTGCGCACGCGCATGCGCACGCGTGCACATTGTTACTGCTGTTCCTCTTGTTGAAGTTGGTGTGTGCATGTCACAGCATGTGTGCTTATGTGTGTGTGTGTATGTGTGTGCGTGTGCGCAAACGTGCGTGCATGCGTCCACGCATGCGCTCTGTGTGTGTGTGTGTGTGTGTGTGTGTGTGTGTTCTTGTAAACAAACATTTGTTTGGGTGTATGCGTGCACATTATAGGTGCGCACGCGTGTCTGCTCGCAAGTGTGAAACGGATCTGGCGGTGCTGTGGCATGCAATGTGGCGTGTGGAGCTAAAATTCAACACTGAGCTTCCATTCAGGAAGGAATGCATATTCCCGCTAAGCGTAGGCCAAAGAAAGACACGGTCTATGTATTCTGTCATGGGGAAAAAAGACACTCTGTTTTTTTGTTCGTTTGTTTGTTTTATCTCTAGGACTGTAGCGAAAACGTTCTTTACAGACTTTGTTCAGACACAGCTGGGAATACGAAGTCCACAGAATATCGCGTTGCAGCGCAAAACGATGTTTTAGAAATGGCTATACTGCCGCTAGTGGGAGCAGCACAGGCTAAGGAAGTTTATGTCACCAGCCGTGTCCTGCTGTTTATAAAAAAGAAAAGTGATGAAGGAAATGAGAGAGAAAAAAAAGGGCGAAGGTTTCATATATACGTTAGGAGCGGTACTGTGTTAATGTTCCCTTCTGACTGGTTTAGTCGTTTGTATCACATCGAGAACAGTCAAATGTATTAGGCCTATGTATAGCACAGCGCTCAGACTGAATCAGTCACTGCAGTCTGCTTCAAGATCGAAGTTTCATCTGTTACTTAATTCCTTAATTCTTTATATGACAGGAATGTAAGTTTATGAGCATAGAGATTTACAACATACGTTTCAATGAGCGGTATGCAAAATGAATGATAAAACATTTACCCCACAAGTTGAATGGCAAGATCAGCCTGAGAACTGGCAGAAGGCCCATTTGATCAGAAACAAATGGAAGTGGCCACTCCACCTTCAGGATGTATAGTATGGGTCATGCGCAACTCACAAATTCGTAAGCGTGATGCCAGCCAGAGCTGGCGGGAAACAGGCTGTGTAGATGAGGTTCATAGTCTGCATCTTTAAAAGGCGTGGGTCTCGACAGACCCACGACGTACGGCACTCACGTTCTCTTCTTTTGGGAGCGTGGGTCCTCTCAGACCCACGACGTACTGGGCCGGTTGTATTTTTGTTTACTCTTTGTCTTTAGAATGCCTGGGTCTGGCCAGACCCACGACGTAGTGGGACCTCTTGTTTTTGTTTACTCCCTTTCTTTACCAACCAAAAACAAACAATTTTTGGAACAGATGTAGGGCCATGGTTTGTTGACACTGTCATAAAATCTAGTAGGAGTATCTTAAAAATGTATCCAGTTACCATGTGAAGGTCATTTCAGGCCCACGACGTATGGGAAAGATTAAAGCCTGGTGGTTTCTTTAGCGTCAACGTTCCTGATCAAAACGTGTTTCATGCTGTGGTTTATTTGTAGCTCAAATTATTTTTTCTCAAAAAATTGAATGCGTTTCTATTCGTGCCCAGTATAGTTTCAAGCCAGTGCTCGCTTGGCGTGAGCGCTATATGACCTGCCTGCCTCACCTTTACAATACCCAGTGAGCCACTGCCTGAGACAGTCCTGACTTGCCTTGCGATCCATTTTCAGTGAACAGCAGGATCAGGTAAGAGATTTTAAAAGCAATTTGTAACTTTGTTTTTAATCAGGAGTTCCGTTTCAAAACTCTTCTGCGTTTTTTCCGCCCAGGTTTTTGTGTACTTTCAAAGTTCCTGTCAAGTAAGAGTGAAAATATTTTGAGAAAAAAAAATGTTCTATTGAAAGTTGAGAGTTGAAATGTACATGCTGACTGTGGTGTGTTTGGTATCCGTGGATTGTTTAGAAAAAAGGCCGTCTTTCCCAGGGCTTAGAAACTTCGTGCTTCAGAAAAAGAAAGGGAGAAGAAGAAGAAGAAGAAAAGAAAAACACACAGACACACAGCCACATACACCGCTCTCTCTCCTCCCTTCTCAATATTGTTCTACCCCTCCCCCACCCCTCCTTTCCTGCCCATGTGTCCTCTGTGGTTGTTAGCCCCAACCCCTACCCTACCCCTCCACCACTGATAACCGGTGGTCTTCCCTTTCACCCATTTCTCTTCCCCCAAACGGTCCCCTCCCTCCCTCCCTTTCTTGCGCCCTCCCCCACTCCAGTCTAGTCCTCCTACCCTTCCCTCCACCCCCTGCTTACTTGACTATTGTTTTCAATTTCTATCCTCCTCTCTCCCCCCCCCCCCCCCCCCCCCCCCCCCGTGCTTACTTGATTATTGTTTTCAATTTCGATCCTATCTCCCTCCCACCCCACTGCTTACTAGATTATTGTTCTCAATTTCTATTCCCCCCCCCCCCCCACACACACACACACACACACCTGCTTACTTAACTACTGTTCTCAATTCCTATCCCCCCCTCCCCCCACTTGCTCACTTGACTATTGTTCTTAATTTCTACCCACCCACCCACCCCCTCCCTGCTTGCTTGACTATTGTTCTTAATTTCTACCCACCCCACCCACCCCCTCCCTGCTTGCTTGACTATTGTTTCTTAATTTCTAACCCCCCCCCCCCTCCCTGCTTGCTTGACTATTGTTTCTTATTTCTAACCTCCCGCCTGCTTACTTGACTATTGTTTTCAGTTGATATCCTCCCTCCCCTGCTTATTTTACTGCTGTTCTCAATTTCTGCCCCCCCCCCCCCCTCTCTCTCTCTCTCTCTCTCTCTCTTGACTATTGTTCTCAATTACTATCCTCCCCATCCCCCCTCCACTTGCTTACTTGACTACTGTCTTCAATTTCTATACTACCCCCCTCCCCCCCCCCCCCCACCTGGTTACTTGACTACCGTTCTCAATTTCTATACCTACCCACCCCCCCCCCCCCTAATTACTACACTACTGTTCTAAAATTTCTATGCCTACCCCCCACCCACCTGCTTACTTGACTACTGTTCTCAATTTCTATACCTACCCCCCCCCCCCCCCCCCCCTGCTTACTTGACTACTGTTCTCAATTTCTATACCTACCCACCCCACCTCCTACTCGCTTACTTGACTATTGTTCTCAATTTCTATCCTCTCCCCCCCCCCCCCCCCCACTTTCTTACTTGGCTACTGTTCATAATTTCTATCCTCCCGCTCTCCCCCCCCCCCCCTGCGCTTACTGAATTACTGTTCTCAATTTCTATCTCCCCCCCCCCCCCCCCACACACACACCTTCTTACTTGACTACTGTTCTCAGTTTCTATATGCACCCTCCCCTCGCCTGCTTACTTGACCACTGTTCTCAATTTCTATACTACCCCCCTCCCCACGCCTGCTTACTTGACTACTGTTCTCAATTTCTATACTACCCCCCCCCCCCCCACGCCTGCTTACTTGACCACTGTTCTCAGTTTCTATACTACCCCCCTCCCCACGCCTGCTTACTTGACCACTGTTCTCAGTTCTATATATACACCCTCCCCTCGCCTGCTTACTTGACCACTGTTCTCAATTTCTATACTACCACCACCACCACCCACCACCCCCGCTTACTTGACTACTGTTCTCAATTTCTATACTACTACCACCACCACCACCACCACCACTACCACCACCACCCCTCCCCCCACTCTTCTGTCCAGCAAGCTTTTTTCCCCATACACTTTTCTCCATATTGCACGAGGATGTGCGTAGGCTGATAGGTTTGTTTTTAGGGAACTGTCTGACGTCCTTGCCCACTCTACCGTCCGTCCCCCCCCCCCCCCCCTCCCTTCCACTCCTTGTTATCTCCCCCTCAATTCCGGGGCACCCTCTCTGCCACCTCCACCTTTGTTTCTATTTGTTCCGAGCACTTCTCACTCTCTCATCTCTCTTTTTCCCAACTATGTTGAAGGCCTTTCAGCCTCATTCTTCTATGCCCCCCCCCCCCCCACACACACACACACACACACACACACACACACACACACACACACACACACACACCCTTCTCTTCACACTCCATTCCTTCTGACTCCATTCCTTCCTACCTTACCTCCCTTCTGACTCCGTTCCATCATCCCTTCTGACTCTATTCCATCCTCCCTTACCTCCCTTCTGACTCTATTCCATCCTCCCTTACCTCCCTTCTGACTCTATTCCATCCTCCCTTACCTCCCCTCTGACTCCATTCCATTCTACTTTACCTCCCTTCTGACTCTATTCCATCCTCCCTTACCTCCCTCTGACTCCATTCCTTCCACCCTTACCTCCCTTCTGACTCTATTCCATCCTCCCTTACCTCCCCTCTGACTCCATTCCATTCTCCCTTACCTCCCTTCAGACTCTATTCCATCATCCCGTACCTCTCTTTGACTCTGTTCCATCCTTCCTTTTGACTATTCCATCCTCCCTCACCTCCGTTCTGACTCCATTCCTTCCTTCCTTTCCTCCCCCCCCCCTTCCCCCATTTTCATTCCATCTCTAAATCTTTCCTATTGCTCCCTCCTCCCCTTTCTCCGCCCTCCTCCTCCTCCCCTACACCCTCCACCTCTTCCCTGCCAATTTAGGCCTGGTTTGAACAAAGTACTCGAAGTACTTCGAGCTTCCCCTCCATTCCCACTATTCACTCTAACCACCAGAAGCCCGTTTCTCATAAACCACAACCCCAAACGGTGTGTCACCCAGTGCGCTCCTAAGGTCTGCTGCCTGCTCATCCTCTGCACCATCCCAGAATCTCGTCACCTGCAGAGTGATCACAGACATTGAGATCCTGTGTGTGGTGCCTTTCCACATCCTCTGTCCCCGAAGGGTGGTCTTGTTGGAGAGATGACATCCAACCACAGCATTAAACGGCTGTCAGTCAGCTCCGTCAGGCCGAAGTTTTGTGGCCAATGCAGTAATAAGATAGTCACGTGACGCCCACCCACTTCCCTACGGAAGATGCCGAAGTTCGTGTACTGTACGTCATTCTTCTTCGGCCTGTCACCCAAGCAAGATAAGTCTTGTGCTCTGTCTCGCCTATACTTTGCCTTTGTGTAAAGATTGCTGTGTTCGCATTCTGAACTCATTTATTGTGGCTTGTGCTTATCCCTCAGAGTATCTTGACGTGTGAGGTTATCGCTGGGCTAGCATTCTAACCTTATTTTCGGAATTTTCTCGCGATGTGTTCCCGGTTCTGCTTTCCGCGTCACCGGTTCAGCTTGTTTGGCATTTTCCATCGCCGCGTTCATAGCTGTTCGGTGCCTCTCTTATCCATCGGCCTCCCTTTTCAATCGCCTTCGGCCCAGTCGCCACTAAATTCCGATTTCTCCCTCGCCGTCATTTATTCCACAACCTCCTGTGCGACGATCGTGAGCCAGTCTCGTCGCCATCTCCCTGTCTCGTCGCCATTTTGTTTTGCGCGGTCTCCCCCTCTTGTCACAAACTTATCCCAGTATTTTACAGGGGGTTGTTTTCGTCCAAATTTAATTCCTTTGCCCCCTTCCCTCATTTGCCAGAAATTCTCGCTCGCCTTCGTGTCCTCAACGATCGCGATCGACCGTTGTCCTGGTATTTACACGTGGCGTTACTCAGCACTTTGCGCCACGTCACGGTCGCTTCTCACGCGCAGTTTCGCCTTTTCTGCTGCGCTTGGTGTCCCTGTACGGACTTGTTTTCCTTATTTTCCATTGTGTACGTTGTTCATTTTATTTTGTGTGCGCACGGTCGATCGATTGCCCTAGTATTCCCCCTCGATCGACCGTCGTGACTTTCTCGCTTACGATCGTGTGCTCCGGTTTCGCTCGGCGCCATCGCCCAATATGGTGAAGGACTCGGCTGGGTCGAGCAACAACTCTGACGTGCAGGGTTCGCGCTCTTTCCCGGAGGACCCACGAGTTGGTTCCAACCCCGAGCGAACCGTTCTCTCTTTGGGAGAACGGACGGCCGCGGTAGTTGGAGATGACCCTCCCGCGGAGGGGACGCGGGAATCTCCCTCCTCTACCCCGACGACGGACGCACGACCGTTGCGTTCGAAAGCTAGAAGGCAACCGGGCCATTGCTAAGTGCCTTTCATTCGACATGCCCAGGAAATCTAAGGGCAAGGCCCCACTTAAGGGACCCCCCTAGCCAAAACTTCCCAGCGGGAGTCCGCTTCGCCCCCAGCCACCTGCCTTCTAGCTTTCCTGCGCTTACACACTCATCACCTTACTATGCCGAGTCACGCGACCCCCGCCCCCGGGGACCCTTGCCGGGCCGCGGACAGGCACGGGTGACGGCCTTGGGCTGGAACCCCCACCCGTCACTCGCATGTATGAGACAGGCGGGTCCACTTCTTCCCCCCATCTGGACTCGCCGTCTCACGACGCTCTCCCCCTCCGTGCACAGGTGCAGCCAACACCCCTGCACGAGGAGCGTCCCTTAGCTCCGGAGGCAGTGTTATGGCCACGTCTTGGCACGACCATGCACATGTCCATAACTCTGGCGTATGGGAACACCGAGTGCATCCACCGGTTGTGATCATACACAAAGACGGCCGACCAACCCCGCTCGCCCGTCGCAGGTTCCCCTAGGGGTTCAGGACGTTGGGGGCCGACCTACTCGGCCCCCCCCACTTGGGCAACGTCCTCGGTCCCGTTCCTCCGGGGGGAGGATCTACCAGCGGGACCACGGGTAACCTGCCCCATTCCTCTGGGGCCCGGCATGCTCCCGGGGGGGGGACCACACACTACGGGTCGATTATATTCCCCCCCTGCTGCCCCAGGTTACCCCGGTCCCCGGCGAGTCCCTGCACAGTACTCTGGGCCGCCACAGCCCGCTTATCTCCCCGGGGACCAGTGGCTCTATGCCCCCGAGGGGACCAGTGGCTTAATACCCACACCCAACCTGAACAACTATTTGGTCGATTGTGGCACCCAACCTCACAGACTTGGGTCGACCTGGGTCTCCCACCTCGGGCGCTGTCCGATCGGCAGTCCGGGCTCTCCCACCCTAGCCCGTCTGCCGAGTATAGAGCCACGAGGGTCCCGCCCTCCCCCCCCCCCCCCCACCACCCCTACCAGGGCGGGACCCTCGCGCACCCGCGCACTTGCCTCCTGAGGAAGACCTCCCTTCCCAGGAATTAGACTCCCCACAGCCTGAGGAGGACTACGATGAGGACCTCTCTCATCACTTTATGACATCAACACCATTGAACGGTTTCGACCGGACTGGTGTGTCGAGGGACGCCCCTCCCTCTGCCGATATCTTGGCCTTTCCTGAGATCGTTGGGCCGCCCCCAGCCCAACACTCAAGACTCAGGATTGTAGCTCCTCAGTCCCTCACTTCACTGTGGGAGAGTCCGGCGAAACGCGCCAGGGGTGCAGACGCCGTCCCCACGCCGGGTCAAGACCTTCCCCCGGCACCCAATGCGGCCCCTTTCGGCGCCCTACTTGGGACCCGCAGGAAGCACCCTGTACCTCCCTCTTTGCTGACAATCCGGCCACCAGGGAGTGGGCCATCTCCCAATCGGATTGTCGCCTGATACCCAACCGGGCCCCCCCTACTCGGCCACTCTCCTTTAAGGCGTTAAAGGACTGGGACCGAGTAGCCCGGATGGGCATCTTACACACCACTGCAGGGCATGCCTACCTTAGCATGCTCTTGCAGAGGGCGGAGGTACTCTGGCCTGGGGATGACGGCGCCGTCCCAGGGCCTTCGGATACAAACTCCGAACCCCACCAGGACGAACTTCGCTTGTTCAGCGATCCCTTCATGCGACACCTAGTCAACAG
>JADBJO010006973.1:55578-98078 GCA_016801955.1 Conus betulinus
CTCCCCTGGCGGGCAACCTCTCCCGGCATGCCCGCCATGGGCGACGTATGGGCCTCAGCCCCTGGGTAGTGTCGGTGCTTCAGGATGGGTTTCGCCTACCCTGGGCACACGGTCGCCCTCCCCTCATGCGTTTTCCTCCTCCGTCCCCCAGCGACCCCCCACCTGCCAGGCGGAGGCCCTCCGCCTGGAAGTCCTCGAACTCCTACAGAAAGGGGCCATCGCAGAAGTCTTCCAGCCCAACCCCGGGTTTTACTCCCACCTGTTCGTGATCCCCAAACCTTCGGGGGGATGGAGGCCCATCCTCGACCTTTCTCCCCTCAACAAGTTCCTAAGACATACCAAGTTCAAGATGGGACACACCCTTCCAGATCAGAGACTCCATTCACCATTTAGATTGGGCGACCTCCATAGATCTGAAAGATGCGTATTTCCAAATCCTTATCCACCCGGCGCACAGACGTTACCTCCGGTTTGTCTGGCAAGCTCGGGTGTTCCAGTTCAAAGCTCTCCCCTTTGGCCTCTCCCTGGCACCCTTCCTCTTCACGAAGGTTGTCAAGGAGATGGCCGCCCTGGCCAGGCAGGAGGACATTCGCCTCCTGGTTTACCTCGACGACTGGCTTGTCCTAGCCTCCTCCCAGGCTCAGTGCCAGGCCCACACCACCCGCCTCCTCAGCCTTCGACACGATTACCATGAAGGTCGCCCCGACCCCGGAGAGGTCCGCCCGCATCGTGGACCTCATCGTGCGCCTCCGAGAAGCCTCGCACACCTCGGCCAGAACTCTGTCCTCCCTCTTAGGGATGATGGAGTCCCTTTCTGCCCTCATTCCGCTGGGTCGGGTCCCCAAACGCCAGCTGCAGAGGGAGTTCCGTCGTCGTTGGTCCCAGACCTCGGACCGCTGGGACCTGACCATTCCCCTCGGGCCCCCTGGTTCTCGGGTGCCACGGAGGAATGGCTCAATCCGTCCACCCTGACCACCGGCGTTCCGATCTCTCTCCCAACTCAGTCCCTCGAGCTATACACGGACGCCTCCAACTCGGGCTGGGGGGCCCACTTGGGGGACAGTCATGCCTCGGGGATGTGGGACACACAGATGGCTCGCCTCCACATCAACATATTAGAGTTGGAAGCGGTCAGACTGGCCCTCCTCCACTTCCAGCATCTAATCTCGCACCGACTGGTTCTCCTCCTCACGGACAACACGTCGGTAGCCCATTACGTCAACAAGGGGGGGGGGGGGGGCTCACTCCATCGGCCTCTCTCTCTCAGGACAGAGGCCCTCCTTCGCTGGTGCCACGCACGGGGAACCACCCTCCGTGCGAGACACATAGCGGGGACACACGGAACATCCTGGCAGACACTCTCAGCCGGTCAGGGACCCTTCTGCACACAGAGTGGGACCTGAACAAGCTGACACTAACCACTGTCTGGGATCACTGGTTCAAGCCCATGGTCGACCTATTTGCGACACGGTTTCAACCATCGACTCCCCATGTATGTCTCTCCAGTCCCGGACCCCCCGAGCGTACGCGGTCGATGCGCTCTCCCTCCCCTGGACGGGACTTGTCGCCTACGCCTTTCCCCCCTTCCCCATACTTCTTCACAAAGTGATCAGGAAGGCCAGGCTGGAGAGACCCAAACTCATCCTCATAACCCCATGGTGGCCGACTCAGTCGTGGTTCCCGGACCTCAGGTCCCTAACTCACGTTCCCCCTCTCCAGCTAGCCCCTCGGTGGGACTTGCTCAGACAACGCTCGGCTCGGGCCTCCCTCACTCCAATCCCCGGATGCTTCGCCTACACGCTTGGCTTCTATGCCAGCCAAATTGCGACCCCCGGTCCCCGCCGCCCCCCGCCGACAGACCCCGGTCTGTCCTAGAGACCCTGACAGAAGCGGGAGCATCGCAGGGACTACGAGACTTGGCCTCGGCCTCTCGTAGGGCTAGCACAGAGTCCCTCTATAATTACAGATGGGAGAGATGGGTCACGTGGTGCACGGCTAACTCGGTCCCCCTACCTACACCCCTCCAACATCCAGCTAGGCAATTTCCTATCCCACCTTTCGTCCTCCTTAAAACTCTCGGCTAGCTCCATTCGGGGCTACCGATCGGCCGTATGCACCACCACCATCCGACAGCTCGGCGGCCCATCTTTCGACAATGACTTTCTACTCAGAGAACTATCACGGGGGGTTGCCCTACGGGAAGCTCAATCCCCTAGGCGCGCCCCCTTGTGGGACCTCTTTCTGGTGTTAGGCGCCCTCAGAAAACCCCCTTTCGAGCCCCTCCGCTCCATTCCCTTTGACCTCCTCTCCTTCAAGACCACCTTCCTTCTCTCCCTGGCCTCAGCCAGAAGGCGAAGTGAGATTCATGCCCTCAGCGGGGACCCTCGGGACATCGCCTTTTCACAGAGACGGCTCGGTCTCACTTAAGTTCCTTCCTGAGTTCCTAGCGAAGAACCAGGAACCGGGCACACCCTCTCCTTCCCTCCTGATCCGCTCTCTAGCGGATATCTTAGGCAACGAGCGGGGTGGGGACATGGACCTGTGCCCCTCTAGGTGCCTCAGATACTACTGGGAGCGTTCCCGCCCCAGGCGTTCCTCGCAGCGACGCCTTCTTATCTCCATCAACCCCAACAACAAGAAGGACATATCGGCGGGCACTATCTCTAGGTGGCTATCCAATACTATCAGATCTGCCTATGCCCAGGCGTACAAAGACCTCCAGCCCTGTCACCCCGAGCCCATGAGGTCAGAGCGCTGGCCACGTCCTCAGCGTTCCAGCACTCTCTGTCCCCGTGCGCCATCTCCTGGAGGCAGCCTACTGGCGTTCGGAGAACCCTTTCATAAACTTTTATTTAAGGGACATCCGCATGACCAGGGCTGATGGTTCTAAGGGATTTCATTTGTGGCGGCCAATGCAGCCATATCGGTCTACCCCAGGAACCATTAGGGCGCTCGGCCCTCCCTCCTCCTTACTTTAAATTCTGCTATGGTCTGACATGGTATAGTATACGACGCCAAAATGGGGGGAGTTTGTGTTATACTCCCTGTTTGGCTAAGTATACTTACCATGTCAGACTCTAATGCCCGCCCTACCTTCCCCTCTAGCGCCAAGTTCCCTGGGGGTTTGCCTTGCGCGCAGGCCTCATTGAATGACGTACAGTACACGAACTTCGGCATCTTCCGTAGGCGGAAGTAGGGGCTGGGGAAAGCGAGGACATATCACAGCATAGTGATTCTGTGACTTGTAAGCAAACTACAACTTGTTTGATGGCTGGAGATGGTTTCATCCACATGAAAAAAGAACTCGCGAAGCAAAAAAAAATCACTCTTTATATGAAAAAGACTTGGTAGTATCTTTATGGGTTCGAATTATGCAATAATAGATTGGAATGTTCCATCTATTCTATGCTACCCACTGACCATAACACATGTTCCCATGGGACAAAATTAACCAACTGTGGAAGAGGTTCTGGTCTATGAAAATACAGCCACTCGCTGTTAGATGAACCAGGTTATGAAAACGAACTGAATGTCTTAATAGAGGCCCATATTCCATGCACACACATACACACACACACACACACACACACACACACACACACGCACGCACGCACGCACGCACGCACGCACGCACGCACGCACGCGCGCGCACGCGCGCGCGCGCGCATGCACGCACACACACAGGCGCGCTTGCATGGACGCATGCGCGCGCACACTTGCACACTTGCGCACACACACACACACACACACACACACACACACACACAGAGGCAGGCAAAAGAGACAGACAGACAGACAGAGAGGTGGTGGATGGTAGTTTTAATGCCTTCAGATTTGCAAGGCTGCAAAGCAAAGAAACCTGTGCACATGGGAGAGAGAGAGAGAGAGGGAGGGAGAGGGAGGGAGAGAGAGAGAGAGAGAGAGAGAGAGAGAGGAGAGAGAGAGAGAGAGAGAGAGAGAGAGAGAGGTGCATTCACAGTGCATTGACTCGAGCTGTGCACGTTTTCAATGCAAGGGGCTGCACGCCTGGGTGATCAGATAGAAAACCCCGATACAGAAGTCTCTCACTCTTGAACGTTTTTTTCTCATTCTATATGCAGGCGTTTTTGTATTCATTTGTTCGCTTTTCCTGTCATGCACAACAGTTTGCCACCATTACTTTTGCTTCATCTCTCTCTCTCTCTCTCTCTCTGTCTCTCTCTCTCTCTCTCTCTCTCTCTCTCTCTCTCTCTCTCTCTCTCTCTCTCAGTGTGTGTGTGTGTGTGTGTGTGTGTGTGTGTGTGTGTGTGTGTGTGTGAGCGAGAGAGAGAGAGAGAGGGGCAGAGACAGAGAGATAGAGACAGAGAGAGAAAGACAGCACAGTAGTTCAGATCAACAACTATCCATCCATATGTCGTTGATATTTGCCTCTATGCATCCACATGTCACGCATTTGCTATGGTTGTGCTGATCCTATCCCTGACCATATGTATGTTGTCTGTGTGTTCGACAAATGTAAAACTCAAACGGTTCCCTCTGTCGATTTCTTTCATAAATGAGGAATTTTAAAAATTGAATCTTCAATGATGATTACGATTATTCTGATGATAAAGATGAATATCATAAGTTTAATGATAATGACAATGATGATGATGACGACGACGACGACGACGACAATGATAGTAAAGATAATGATGATGATGATGATGATGATGATGATGATGATGATGATGACGGCGACAATGATGATGACGATGTGACGATGGACGACGACGATGACGACGACGACGAAGATGATGGTGCTGCTGCTGCTGCTGCTGCTGATGATGATGATGATGATGATAGCAGAAAACAAATGTATTTTCAGAACACCAGTCGTTCTCCATATAGAAACAAAGAGTTTAATCTACAGAGTCTTCCGGGCGATTTTGTTTGGAAGCGGACAGTGAAGGTATAATTTTCTTTCGGGTGAAGGGTGTTTCCCATTAGTGACCTAACTGTGGAAGGATTAATCTGAACATATTTCTGTTCAAGTACATGGTAGCGCACAGCTTTCAAAACGTGTTGATATGAGGCTTTCTTTCATAGGGTGACGGTTTGCAAAGGTACAGAAAGAGTGCCCACCAACACCATTTTCTGACATTTGCACCCCTTCATTGCCACAAGTCATCAAAGTGGGTTATTTGAATGCCTGTATTCAATGTACATTCCGTCCCCGATGCGGTGCTTCAGGTGCCAGAAGTTTCGACACGTCATGGATCGCTGTTCTGGGGAGTGTGTGGTGTTTCGCTGCAAAGCAATCCATGATCTCACCCGTGTAAGATCAGGCTCCTTAGGCAAACTGCGATCACGACCACCCATCCTCTTCACGCAGCTGCCCAGTTTGGATCCAGGAATCAAGCGTCCGAAAGGTAAAATCAGGAAATTATTTTTTTTGAGGCACGGAAGCAGCCCCTTGCTCATCAGTCTTCTTCAGTCTCTTCATACGCTTTGGATGTGAAGAAAGTTTCAACACATTCAGTTTTGCTGTCCAATCGATGTCTTTTTTTTTTTTCTCCCAAAGCATTGCAAGAAAAAAAGTGTCAAGCCCTGGTGGTGGCAAATCCACCACTTCCCAATCAAAGTGGATGCCCCTGGCGGGGACAATAAATCCGCCACTTCTCAGACTGCCCAGTAGTCTAATCCATATGCGGCTGGGCGGACTAAAAACAGCCCTCCCGACTCGAACTTTCGAGAGCAGGGCCCGTAGGGGCAAGGGAGTCCAACCAAATATGGAGATGGTGTAGATTAAAAGGCGACATCCACCGTCTCCTAAACCGTCTCCACCTGCGGGCAGGTCGGCCAGTGGGTCTGGAAACAAAGCTGTCCTTCTTCAAAACAGATACGCTCCATTGGATGCTGACGATGACTCGGAGATGAACTGATTTTCTTTCCTGTCTGTCCTCTGAACCGTGGATAGTAAACTAGTTCATTGCAATATCCATGTTTTAAACTCAAAACTTTGAGGAGCTGCAGCTTTTGTGTCGTACACTAAAATATCAGGTAGCAGCTCTTCAGGAAACAGAAATTCAAAGCCAAATGACCTTCGCTCTTTCTGGCTTCAATATTTTTTTTCCAAACCTGCACAATCTTCCACACTGGGACAAACGGGTGGAGTTGCCTTTCTTATTCACAGAACTTTCCTGTTTGCCCTGTCGCTCTTGCTACCTCTCCTCAGGCAGTCGCTCTACGTAAGACTGTTCCAATTTGCTTGTTATATCTGCCACCTTTTGTCCTGGTTTGTTGTCAGGATCTTGTCAGTCTGATTGAAGAACTTCCTTGACCTTTTTTGCTGTCGGGTGATTTCAGTGCACAGAGTCATCTTTGGGGGTAGTAGGTCTGCTTCTCGAAGATGTCTTTTCAGAGTTCGATTTTTTGTTGCCGGAATGGTGGAATTCCAGCTTACTTCTTCTCTTCTACAGCTACACTTTCGTGTTTAGATTTGTCGATATGAGACCCCTTACTGGTCCTGGACAATGAGTGGTCTGTCCATGATAATCTGCATCGAAGTGATCATTATCCCGTTCTTTTTAAAATCAAGAACAACTGAAAACGCCTCTGTTCCAGAACATCTTGATTATGAGGCCAACTGGAATCTTTTTGCTGCAAACATTTCAAAGGAGCTCCAGGAAATTGACATTTTTCGAAGTCCAGACCCAGCAAAATCTCTGACACTTTGAAAACGTCTGCAAAAACCTGCATTCCTATATCTTACGATACACCCCAACTGCCTAACACACCTTGGTTCAATTCTGACTGCTAACAAATCTCAAAAGTATGCAAACGGGCTCAGCTTCGGGTATTTCTTAGACCTTCAGTTCGAAACGCTCAAGTCCATCAAAAACTCCGTGCCAAAACAAGACACATTTTTAAAATTCAGTAATCGTCAGTCTTGGAGAAACTTCTGCTCCAGGCTAACATCAAAAAACATCCAGAAAAAAAAAAAAAGTGGAACAACATCACGAAAATCAAAGGGAAGAACACCAACCCCTCAATTCATCACCTGAAACTTGTCATTGCTCTGATGACTGACTAACAAGCTGTTGCCAATGTGGTGGCCTCCACCATTCAACAGAACTCATTATCCTTAGTAAATCTGAAAGAGATTAACATTTTTCATCTGACCTGAGATTTTACGGAAAAAGGATTTTATTTTTTACAAAGTTTCTGGTGCGTTTTTAGAAGGCGTATTTTATAAGAGACGTGTGAATGGTTTGTGTCTGTATGTGTGCTTTTTTTGTGTTTGTTTTTTAATGACTTGTGGGTTGAGTTCAACGTGGTGACAGTCCTGATATGGCCTTTTGCGGTCGGCTGGCCTATGAGCAACATTACCTTACCTGACCCTTTCGGTCTCATCTTCTGTGCCTCTCTAGTGGCATGACCACCACGCCACTCATTCCGGCTCCCCGTTCACGCCCTTATCCTAGCTTGTCCAGAAGCAGCCCCGCACCGGCAGTCCACAGGGAGCAGTCAATGTCAAGTCGTCATGAGGCAACCCACCAGAGGAGACACTGCAATGCTGCCGAGTCACTTCAGTGGTGTTCAGTGGCGCCTGTTCCATCCAACATAAGCAGGACATTATCAAGTAAGCTCTTTTACTGACAACAATAACTGCTCAGTTGCGGAGCCAGCATGAGCAAGCGACCCCCACCAGGGGGAGCCGCACGTCCGTCCAATGCCGACACAAAGTCACCAAAGACATGGGTGTGGAGAAGAAAAACAATCAAAACTGAAGTCACCATGACAGCAGAGCATGAAGGACCACAGAATCTGAGACTTTATTTCAGTGCTGATAAATGAAGATGAGTGTGATGAAGACGATGCCATGGAGTTGCAGTCTGGTCTGAGACTGCGTGACAGGGCTGTACTCGATGCTTGCTTTTCATAATATATCTCGGTGTCAAACAGGCCTGAGAGATATAGGCACCTGTAGGGCTGGTCAGGAAATTTGAGCAATAATCTCAGAGACGCATCCATTCAGTGGATGAAACTCGACTGTGTGATCTCAGTCTTCCCAATGGAGCCCGTAACAAAGTAACCTCTGAGCAGGAGCCAGTCACGGCCCGAAAAACACCACTAGTATGAAAGGCTCTGGTGGGAATCGAACACACAACCCTCCAGCCGGGAATTCTCACGGCAACCACTGCGCCATGGTGACTAGCTATGAGGCTCAAATAGGTCAATCTAGTAGGCACTGTAAGGCGTGTGTGTGTGTGTGCGTGTGTGCGCGTGTGCGTGCGTGCGTGCTTGCATGTGTGTGTGTGTGTGTGTGTGTGTGTGTGTGTGTGTGTGTGTGTGTGTGTGTAGGGACAGAGAGAGAGAGAGAGAGAGTGTGTGTGTGTGTGTGTGTGTGTGTGTGTGTGTGTGTGTGTGCGTGTGTGTGTGCGTGTGCGCGCGCGTTTATATGTGTGCATTTGTGCCTCTGTGTGTGTGTGTCTTGCGTGTGCGAGCATGCGTGATTGCGAGCGTGCGTGCTTGTGTGCGCGAGTGCGTACGCGCCTCTGTGTGTGTGTGTGTGCGCGCGCGCGCGCGCGCGCGCGCTTGATTTATCGGCCAATGGAAAATCAGTACTGAATAACTGATTAAGCTTTCTTAAAGAATCAATGTGTTGTATGACAGAACAAGGCAGCCAAACGACAGCAGGAAGCCAGTTTGGGAGAACCATGCGTCTACCAATGCTGCAGCTCGAAAGGAATGCCACCTGCCTTTCTGGACCCCAGGGTCGGGTCACTATGGCAAGGTGTTTGGAGAATTCACCAGAAAGCCTGTGGAAAGGTCTACTCCGCTGTTCTTGTCCTTCGTGGGTAAGTGAGGAACGACGGGAGCGGAACTAGGAGGTGAGGTGACGACGCACCGAAAGACCGTTTCAATTAATTCGCGGGAGAAAGTGTCCCCGTAAAAAGGGTCCACGCAAGCCATCTTGCAAAAGACATACGTAGACGAAAATAAATTCATAAAAAAGAAGTTTTCATTCAATGAGAAAGCCTTCCCTGTCTTTCCGACACCTGGAATGAAAATAAACAAATAAAACAAAAATAGGCTTTTTCACAAAGAGTTCTCGACATAAACAGAAACTCGTTCTCAGCCACTCATGCCTACATTCCAGCGCTCTCAAAAGTCAGTTTCTTTTGTTACGCAGTTGACTGGTCTTTATTGTCCTCTTCTATCTTGGTCTTGGCTTGTAGATTCTGCTGGCTGAAGAGCTAGCCGGCATACTTGAACTTGATCGTGGTGTTTTCATCATTGCAGAAGGCGGCAGACAGCACGGTTCAGAATATCAAGCTGAACAACTTGGGTATCGGCACATAGCCCTGCTTGACTCCATTTGCAATCAGAAAAGAACCGGAGGAGTCTCAGTCGAACTGTATTCGAGCATGTATGCTGTCGTAAAATTGACCTTTCATGGGGATGAAGCTGTCAGGACAGCCAAACTTTACCATGACCCACCACAGCCCTTGATGACTGACGGGCTGTGGAGAATTGTCATAAAGTTTCCAAAAGGTCAGGTGTTGCGATCGAAGGCCTTTGTCAGTTCTACGTTCTTTGTGTAGGTCTTTGTTCTGTTTTGGACACTTCTGCTGAAATTGGCACGCAGCGAACACTATATCAACAGTTCCACGGCCCTTTCTTAAAGTCATACTCAAAGTCTGGTGGATGACCGTCTTCATGTGCGTAATTAAGCAGTCAGTGACTCTTGCGATAATCTTGCTGACAACGAGAAAGATATTTCCTTCGTGGTTGCCGCAAGAGTGCCTGTCTCCCCTTCTCCTATAGAAATAGACATTAGAAGCATCCTTGAGCTCCAGAAGAAGTCATTCTTGAGGATATGATAAAGTGTAATATACAAGATATGCTTGTAAAAGAAACAGAGGACACAAGTGATTGTAAGAAAAAGCCTTCTGCTATGATGAGTTGCCACAAAATCGCCAAATGTTATATACTGTGAACTTTGAGAGAAGTTATAAAATCAGATTATCACTTTGCCTGGAGGTGATTTCTATAATTCATTTTTTTTTTTTTTTCACATTTCTTACCATGCAAATAGACAAATTCAGAGGATATGTCAGGGTTACGTTCAATTTCATAACTTTCGACATTAAGATATTAAATTTTGATTGAATTCCTCTAAATTAAATTTTGATTGAATTCCTCTAAATATTTCTTTGTCCATAATATTCTGTACATTTGTTCGTTAGAATTTTGTTTGTATTGTTTTGCTTTAACATAGTACTATGTTTTCAAAGGTAGATGTGTCAGAATCTTGTCGTAGTATTATCATGGGTTCCAGAAACATAAATATGTGTGTTTGGGTTGTAGTGGACAATGGGGTGGGGTAGCTTATGAAAGCATTTCTTAGCCTTCTGCATTTTCGGGTAGCTCCACCTGGAACTAAAGAGGAAAAATTCATTCCAAATTTAAATGAAATATAGAACTGAGCCGGAAGAATCCTCAACAGTGCTAAATACCATTGCTCATGTTTAGATTTAAAGCCTGCTTTGGATACATCTCGCTGCATTGAAATAATCTCATCACAATATGATATTAATTAAGATGTGTTCTGAAGCATTAAGCAAATCACAGCTTCAACGTTTTAATATGTAAATGTGAAATTTGAGAGGTGAAAAGAAACAAAACCATGTGCCTGTTGTCTCCAGCAAGCAGTTTGACCTGAATTTTGGCTCCCTGCAGATTCTGTGACTGTGAAGAAAGATGGCATCTTCACTATTGCTGAAGTGGGATGTGGCGACGGCTATGGTACCATGCCTCTTATTCGTGACATTATAGGTAAGATTCATCTTTTTTATTTATTCTGATTCTTTCAGGTCTTTACACTATGTTTCATTTATTGTTGCTCGTGTTTTTTGATTATACCATTTTTTTTTTTTCTGAAATTATTTGTGCATATCCCCTCTCCGACAGTCTTATCTACAAATAGTGGTATATGAAATGCTTTCATGTTTTCTGCAGTTGAAAGAAATCAACTAGAGCCATTCAAAAGACAAGATGTTTGATGATATACATGTCACTTATGTGATGATTAACCTCGGCATCATTGATTTTGTGTTTTTAAATTAGTGCAGCGTCAACGTTTATAGTTCCACTGCTACGACTAACACTAGCAATAATAACAATAACAACAGCAACGGTGATGATGATAACAAGAATAAAGATGATGATGATGATCATAATGGATGATAGTGATGATGATGATGATGATGATGATGATGATGATGATGGAGATGATGATGATCGGTCGATCATCTTCATCGTCGTCGTCATCATCATCATACTATCATCATCATCTAAAGAAAGAATTCTTCTTCTTCTCTCTCTTGAACTTGTTCTTGTTGTTATTCTAATAATAATAATAATACCAATGATAATTATAATAGTAATAATGATCATAACAATCGTATTAATCATAATCATTATTATCATCATCGCCAATATCGTTATTGTTGTTATTATCATTATAAACTAGCTCTATGTGCGCCTTACACAATAATATACTATTATTACCTTGCGGAATAGAGCCTTTTACCCCACAACCCTACCCGTCACACACACGCATAACAACAACAATAACAACAACAACAGCAACAACAACAAGAACAACAACAAAATAAGAAACAAGTGTTGGGGACGGGGGTGAGGTAATGTGGGATAGAGGGGGGGGGAGGGGAAAACAGCGGAGGAGGGAATGGGGAGAACGGCCAGTAAAAACATAAATTAATATACAAAACTGAAACACAGAGACCGAACCCTTGTCCCCAGGGATGGACAGCAAGAGCTTCATTCCTCATAAATAACTTTACCACGACAAAGCTGCATGGTCCATCTGTTGACTGTCAAATTGTTTATATTTGTTCTGTGACGACAGGTAATTTTCATGAAAGAAAACAGAAAGAATGTTCTCTGTCAATCAAACAATTGAGGAAAAAAATAATGTCCACCATAAGGATCGAATCCAAGATTTCCACATGTTATCCTACCTGAATGGGCTAAAGGTCTCCTGACAGCGCCAGCTGCTGTAGCATCTATGAACACGTTCTATCATCAAGGTATTCGTTTTATGAGGGCAATAACCAAAATTTAACCCAGCTTTGACGTCCATCAATAAAAGATTCGTGCCAAGGATGTACAGTAATACACACTCTTTGAGTCATGATTTAGATGTACCCGTAAGGATAATCTCATATACTCTTTGATTCATGAATTAAATTTAGGCCTATGGATAACCTTAAGGCCTATGCACACTTTTTGATTCGTCATGTACAAGTAGTCTTAAGGTGATCTTACATACTCTTTGATTCATGATTTATATTTATGCCTACGGATAGTCTTTAGTCCTACACACACTCTTTGATTCATGATTTACATGTAAACTTAAGGATGATCTTACATACTTTTTGATTCATGATATTTAGGCCTTTGGATAACCTTTGGGCATATACACACTCTTTGATTTCAGATTTACATGTAGGTCAACGGATATTCTTACACTCTCTCTGATTCATGACTTATATTTAGGCATGTGTATAATCTTTAGCTGTGTGTAATCATCAGCTGAGACTGCGAGCAACAGAATTTGGCAGTGTTGCCATGGAATGACATGCGTTCCTCGCGTATCGTCTGGCATGGAAAAGCATTTGTTCTCATTTACTCGTTATGTATGTAAAGGTACAAATCACTAGGAATTCTTCATCCGAAAGAAGCCTGTTTTCCCTCGGCCAGAATCACAAACAAATAAGCATAAAACGAAGTGTTTGATGTCATCAGCTTTAAATCTGCCTGCAGACCAAATTTGAAGTAAAATTATTCAGCAGTTCAGAAGATATCCGCTTTACATAAAAAAACACTTATTCTATCTACTTAGAGTTAATAATAATGATAACGGTATAGTAATGATGATGATGATTATGATGATGACGATGATAATAGTAATGATGATGATGCTGATGATGGTGATATTATTATTATTATTATCATAATTACTATTATTATTATCATCATCATGATTATTATCATTATTATCATTATTATTATGATTATTGTTGCTATTTTTAACATTATTGTTACTGTCATCATCATTATTATTGTTATTGTTATTATTATTATTGCTCTTATTATTATCATTATTATCATTATTACTATTATCATTAAGGACGGTGGTTATGATAATAAAGAAGTGGCAGTTATCACTGTATCTTAGCCGTAATGAATGTGTTTATAGTGGCAATGGTAAGCCTATCTAGTTATCAAATCTCAATTGTATTTTTTTTCTTACAGGAATGCAGTGCTCTTCTGTTCTCCTTATCTAAATTTATATATCAAGGTACCAAGAAGACAGTCATATATCATCTCTCATGAAAATAAACTATGCCTTTGTCCAGCTCAGCTGAGAGAGAAGCACGGAGATGATCTAGCCATCCAGGTTATCTACGAGGATCAGAACAAAGTGACTACAACAGTCTGTTTAAGAGAATAGCCGGTAAGGAAATCATATTTGCTTTGTCTTGGCACGTTTTTTCTTATATTTCACAAATAACTCTGTGGCGATACGGGGTACTCTCATTGGGATGATCTTAAAGTGACCGAGTACTGGCCATTTGCGGAATGCTGGACCAAGACTGGAAGTCAGTTTCTGGTTCTGGATCTGTTCACCTTCCGTTCCAACGCCAGTACAGTTGTTGACCAACCATTCCAACGCTTCAAAGTCAAAATGAAACAGTCACTTGGCGTTGTATTCACAGATAATACACAGAGCCTGAACATATCTCTTGTGTGACACACCTCCCACCCAAGCAACAAGCAATGACACTGCAAAAAAAAACAACCGAATGAGCTCCGTGGAAAGACAAAGATACACCTGAAGGTGCCAGTGGAGCCCGAGAAGTGCTATCCTCAACTGCCGAACCAGCTAGCTCGGAGCTATCCTGCACCGCCCATAGAAGCCTGCGCTGTTGATATAGAGTGCCGGTACGGAGACGACATTCCGTTGAGATGTAATTTTTGTAGGAAACACTTCCACCCACACAGGCAGTGACACAGCAAAACAACTGAGAAAGTACCGTTGGCTCTAATCCAGCCACTGCAAGTGGTCTAAAAAAATCCACGGAGTTTCCAGTCTGAGGCAAATGCAACCAACCACCACTCTTTCGAGCGACAATCATGTGCGGTTGAGTATCCTTTTCTTCTGTACATATGATTTTTTTTTACTGTCCTAATGATCAAATCTTGCTACTCTTGCAATCGGTCTGGTCAAAATTTCACATCAACAACTTAAGTGACTAATGCGCCGCAAAGAACCGTTTGGCATTTCTGGCACTGCCCTCTCCTGCTGTCATTCGTCCGTCTTTGATCACATTCAGTCTGTTTCCATCCATGGCCTCATCTCTTCTCCTGAACACTTGCAGTCCCACACGGATTCTCTCTTAGTCCAGTTCTCTTTGTTCTTTACAACCATCCCATCTGACCCACCTTGCTTTTCGCCGATAGTAGTCAATTCTATCAGACTATTGAAGTGTCCATGCCATCACTTACTGTTCTGACCACACATTAATGAATTTCTGATGTCCAAAATTTGATGACACAATACACACACTGAAATGAAGACCGGATAGAATTTTTTTTTCCTTGCAAGAAGAAAGAAACAACTTTCTGCTCAGTTTGTTACATCTGTCCAGCAATGCAACTTGCTTCCACTGTCCATTTACGTTTGTTCGTAACTTAGATGTTACGCTTAATGAAATTCGATCCTTCAAGCGGTAGATATTCACTGTCCGTCGTGAGAGACATTCAGAATTCCGCCAGATTAGTTCTGTTCGGAGTCTTCGTTTAGAAGATAGGACCAAACCCTAATGTGTGCTTGTGTTCTTTCAGGGCTGGATCAGTGTGAGTCTCTACTTCCTGGCTGCCCAAAACATCTTTTTCACCAATTCCAGAAAATACAGAATAATGCTGCCACGTTAGTTTTCAGATGCTCTGAACCCACTCGTCTTGTTCCTCTCCGTTCTTTTCATGGGCTCCCAGTAAAAAAAATGTCATAAAATATCTTTGTTCAGCTCCAAGTCTCCGAAAGGTCAAGTTCCTTCATGTCTTTCTGATCTTTTGCTGCTGTGCACTCCTATCCTGTCCTCGCCCTCCTCAGTTGATACGCATCTTTTTCAAGCTCCCTACCGAGACGTCCGGAGGGGGACTTCATCTTTTCCAAGTGCCTTCTGGATTTGACACATGTACTTGCTCTTTACGCAGCACCACTTCTCTCTTTTTCTTCATCTTATAAGACTACGTTTTTTCCAGTAGTTACCCACAGCCTTATTGATTTTTGCCTAACAAACAGCAACGACGCGCGCGCGCGTGTGTGTGTATATGATGTGTGCGTGTGCGTGCGCACATATGCGTGCACCTGTGTGTGTGTGTGTGTGTGTGTGTGTGTGTGTGTGTGTGTGTGTGTGTGTGTGCGCGCGCGCGCGCGCGCGCTGTTTATACGCTAAATTTAAATACGCTATGTATCCACTACTACTGTTATTACCACTACTACTTCTATTACTACTACTATACTACTACTACTACTACTACTACGACCACTACCACCACCACCACTTCCACCACCACTACTACTTCTCTACTGCTGCTGCTGCTGTTACTTTTATCACTACTACTGGTGCTGATGCTGATGCTACTACTACTGCTGCTGCTGCTGCAACTACTACTACAACTACTACTGCTGATGCTACTACTATTAGCACTACTACTGGTGGTGCTGCTGCTGCTACTGATACTACCACTGCTGTTACTACTGGTAGTGGTGGTGGTGCTGCTACTACTACTGCTGCTACTACTGCTGCTGCTGCTCCTGCTGCTGCTGCTGGTGTTGCTCCCTGCTGCTGCTGCTGCTGCTACTACTACTACTACTACTACAACGCTGCTCCTGGTTTTGCTGTTGCTTCTGCTCCTGATGCCCAGGAGTTGCTACTACCACTGCAGCCACTGCTCATCTACTGCAGCTGCTGCTTCTGCAATTACTTGTATAAGTATCATTACTGCCATTGCCACCACAAATACTGCTACTGCTGCTGCTGCTGCTTTTACGAAATCTACTACTACTACCACTACTACTACTAAAACTACTACTTTTGCTGCTGCTGTAACTACTACTACTAATACTACTACTACTACAACTACTACTACTACTACTACTCATGCTGCTGTTACTACTACTACTACTCTTCTTCTGCTGCTGGTGCTGCTGCTACTACTACTACTACTGGTTGGATGTGCTCTTCAACTTGATCTGACTCATGTATTATGATGCCTCTTTTTCAGACGATTCCAGCCCTTTTTCTCACTTTTCCAACGTGTTTCCCATGGCATCCAACGTCAACTTCTACAAGCAGTGTTTTCCAAATGGCGCATGTGACGTCATCATTTCCTGCTTTTCGTCTCATTGGCTAGAGAATCCGTGAGATTATGTTTTGGCTTGTTCATTTAGAAGTGGTGCGGTGGTAGCAGTAATAGTCGTAGTGGCAGTAGTCGTAGTAGTCGTCGTAGTAATAGAAGTAGCAGTAGTAGTAGTAGCAGCAGCAGTAGAAGCAGCAGCAGTAGTAGTAGTAGTAGAAGCAGCAGTGAGAGCAGTAGCAACTGTCGTAATAGCAGCCATAGCAGAGGTAGCAGTAAGAGTGGTAGAAGTAGTAGTAGCAGCAGCCGCAGCAATGGTACGGCAGCAGTAGTAGCACTCGTAGCAACAGCAACAGTGGCAGCGGCAGCAACAACAACAGCAATATTAACAAAAACAACGTCAGCAGCAGCAGCAATAGTAGTTGTTGTAGCATTAGCAATAGTAGTACTGACGGTAATAGCAGTAGTAGCTGCACCAACAAACACTAACGGAACCCGGAGCCCTAGAATCACCAGCACCTACAGCTCCACACGCAGCAGCAGCAGCAGCAGCAGCAGCAGCAGCAGCAAAAGAAGTAGTAGCACCGATACTAGTATAGGCACGCGAAACAGCACCAACGGCAACTGCAGCTCGAGTACTAACAACTCATGCAGCAGCTGTGGCACTACCACCACCAGCAGCAACAGCAACAACAACAGCACCAGCACCAACAATTGCAGTCAAGCAGCACCAGTAGCAGTAAGAAAAAGTAGCACTCGTAACATTGACTGTGTCAACAGCAGGAGAGTAGACGCAGCAGCAGCAGCAGCAAGAGTAGGAGGAGCAGAAGGATGGTAGCAGCAGCTGTAGTACTCTCTTTTACTGTTTTCAGCAGCAACAGCAGAAGCAGAAGCTTTTAAGTTAATAATAGTAATAGCCGCAACAGTAGCAGTAGTAGTAGTAGTAGTAGTAGTAGTGGTGGTGGTGTGGTGGTGGTGGTAGAATAGTAGCAGTAGCAATATCATTAGCAGCAGCAGAACCAACAGCAGCAAGAGCAGAAACAGAAGCATTTAGTAGTAGTGGTAGTAGCAACAGAACTAGTACCACTAGTAGCAGCAGCAGCAGCAGCAGCAGCAACAGTATTGTTGTATTAGAATAACGTATTCGTGGCATGTCATTCTGTCCTAAAATCGACCATCTGATTGTATGTCTGCCCATCTATACATCTACTCGCGTAATTCTTTTGATCTGTCTGTTTGTGTTTCATGTTAAGGGAAGAAAGAAGCCTGCTCAATTCCACCGTCAATTTAAAATATTTCAATCGAACTGCAGGTATTGTCGTCCTCTTCTTCAGTCATCGTCAAATCTTACCACTCGTGACCACTAACATTATCATCATCACCAAATCACCAATTCACACCATCACATCACCACCAACGGATCTCAGGGAGAGCACAAAGGGATGAAACGAACAGAGTTGCGCCCCCTAACAGTACCATGCAAGCAATGCCGAATGCCGGCTTGTGAAGTGGTCCCAAACCAAAACAGGACTACGTATTTTTATGGTCAGCACCCACACCCTGCTCCATCATCATCGACAATGGTAAAGCAACTTTAAAATCTGTGTCTGGTCAGGGTACACGAGCCATGCATTACTTTTGTTTAGCTACCACTACTTTATGTTCAAAGAGAGAGAGGGGGGGGGGGAAGAAGAGAGAGAGAGAGAGAGAGAGAGAGAGAGAGAGAGAGAGAGAGAGAGAGAGAGAGAGAGAGAGGACGATGATGGTGATGATGATGATGATGATGATGATGATGATGATGATCATAATCTTTGGTGATGATGGTGGTAATCTTTATTTCCAAGGGTAAAAAAAATGCAAGTATATGTGAGAGAGAGAGAGAGAGAGAGAGAGAGAGAGAGAGAGAGAGAGAGAGAGAGAGAGAGAGAGAGACAGACAGACAGACAAACAGACAGAGATTGAGAGAGAGAGAGAGGGGGAGGGAGACAGACAGACATACAGACACACGGACAGAGAGAGAGAAAGAGAGGGGGGGGGGGGGAGCGTATCAATATCACCCAATCACTGCCAGGTCCACCACTACACCAATCCCTTGCCCCTTTCATTGTATGTCTGTAACACTGATGAGTCCATGATCTTCTGCTGCGTTCCTGGTCATGCTGATCAGATACAAAGTCCGGGTAGCTTTGGCAAAGTCAACAGTCTGTCGGAGTGAGCCTGCCGTTCCCCACAGCTTTTCTTGGAGTTTCACTGCACCGGGCCAAAACTCACGCCGCAAGCTGTCGAAAGTGGGACAGGACTGAAGTACGTGAGCTGAGTTTTTTGTGGCCAGTGCCACATGGGCACTCATCTGTGTGTGATATATTCAGGCGATAGAGGTGGGAGCAGCAGCGACAGTGTCCAGTTCTTAATCTGAAGATGGCGACTTGTTGGACACGCTCAAGATGGTGAAAGTCATCCTTCTCTGCCTCCACCTGTAGTCTTTCTCTCCATGCTGTCCTGAACTGGCTGCAGATGATGGTCTTCGCATCTCTGTAGGACACACAGCATGGGCTATTTGGTCTTGCTGGCTGCCCGCCTCGGAGAGTCTGTCTTCCTCTTCATTTCCTGCAATACCACAGTGGGAGGAGATCCACTGCAGGACTGGTGTTGTCTTCCTGCTCAACGTGTGCAGTTTCCTGTATGATTTCCTGTAGGATATGCTCTCTTTCTCTCCTCTGGAGGCTTTGAAAGATGGCTCAACAATCTGTAAGGAACACCGCGTAAGTTGGTAAGGTGTCCCTTTCATTTAGTAACTGTACAGCAGTGAGAAGGGCACATGCTTCTGCTTTGTAATTAGTTGAGAAGCTTCCGGTGGCTACAGACTTGCTAATGGATCTGCCATCTGGGAACTTGATGAAAATACCGCCTCCCCCATTTCTTACAGCTTTCTCTGCAGAAACATCTGTGTAGACTCGGGCCCAAGTAGTGCTTGCGTAATCCCTGGCTAGGGCCTCAAGAGTCATGGACTTGAGTTCTGCATCAAAGTGGTCTTCTTTAGCTCCAGTGTCAAGGCTGATGGGGGAGTATCAACTGTCCACTCTATGCAGTCTTGGAGCATTTCCACTGGGTGGTCTGCTGTTGGTAGCAGTTTTCTGTACTTTTCTTGAAGCGCCTTGCTTAGATGGTTGGGGCTGTGGCGCTTGAGTCTGTTCTTTGTTTGAACATGGAGTTTGGTGTACTGTGGATGGGATGGAGTTTTTTCATCTTCTCACTTTGTCTTGGTTGTTTTTTCTCCCTTCGTTCGTCCAACGAGTGGAGGCCTGGAGTGGGCACTGTCTTCATCTGTCCTTGGGCAGGGGTGGTTGGGTCTGTGGGATGTGCTCGACAGCTGGAGGGTGGTGTTTTCCGCCGGGGGCTCTGAAGTCATGAAACACGGGCTGGTGCACCCATGGGGATGCTACTTTAAGGCTGTTATGAGTTTCATCCTGTAGTCCGATTTATCTCTGTTCAGGAGCAGTTATGTCCCTTGATATCTTAATGGAGTGTCCTGCGCGTGCCTGTACCCATGGTCAACACAGCGCAGGCCTCCAGGGTGGTACAGGACTGCTCAAAGGGCAGGTGAAGGCAGTGCTTCTCTGGGTCCTCCCCAGCACCTTCGGGTGTTTTTCTTTTTCTTCTATTCCTCCTGTGATCAAGCAAAAGCCTGCATTCTGCACTCTGATCAAGTTGTTCATGTTGGTCCTGGCAGCTGTTGACCAGGCGTTGGAAGCGTATTCCATGTGGGGTCTTACGGTGCCACTGTATACTTGGGTCAAGATCATCATGTTAGCTCCCCATTTTGTTCCAGCCAGTTTCTTCAATACAGCCATCTTTCTCACTGCTTTGCTGTGCAGGGTATTGATGTGTGGGTACCACGTTAGCCTTCTGTCCAGTTTTACCCCGAGATAGGTTGGGGTATCTTCTTGTGGAATGTCTTGGCCTTCTATCTGAAGGGTAAAAACCTCTCTCTTTGGGGAGAGTAAGAAGCAAGTGGCCTCCGTTTTGGTCCTGTTGATGGTGACCATTCATTCATTTGCCAAATTTGAGATGCAATTCATTGCTTCCTGCATTCTGTAAGCTGCTGTGTTTATCTGTTCTGCTTTTGTCGATACGGCAAGGTCAGCTACATGGGGCGTCCTTGAGATATGGCGTGTCAGTTGATCAGCAATGTCATCGATGAAGAAGAGGAAGAGAGTTGGTGATATGACACTACCTGAGGAACCCCTCCCTGATCTTCACCAGTGAGCTTGTCTGGCCTTCCAGTTTGACTCGAGCTGTTCGTTGGAACAAGTAGCTGTGGATCCACCAGAACATGCTTCCGCATACTTTTTTTTTGAGGAGCTTGAAGAGCAGACCTTCTTTCCACACTTTATCGAATGCTTTGGTTAGGTCTACAAAGATGGCTAGCGTTTTCATTTTATCTTGAAAGCCGTTTTCAATGTCTTGGGTGAGGAGGGTGATTTGATCTTTGGTGCTTCTGTTTTTCCTGAAGCCTGACTGTATGGGCTTGATGTGGTTATTCTTCTCCAGATGGTACTGCAGGTGTCTGTTCACCATGCGCTCCAATGTTTTCCCAAGGCAGCTTAGGAGGCTGATGGGATGATAACTGTTCTTGTTGTGCCTGTCCTTTCCTTTCTTCAGCATTGGTGTCACAGTAGCTTCCTTCCAGTTTTTTGGATGGTCCTACCATTCCAAGACTGGTTGTAGATGTCCAGGAGCCTCTGTTTGGTGTAATAGCCGAGATGTTTGATCATCTCGTTTGTTATGCCGTCCTTTTCCTGGGGCTTTCTTGTTCTTAAGCTGTCTGATGGCGCTGTTCAGCTCAACATGGTGAAATCAGCTGTCATGGTTGCTATTGTTTGATTCATTCCTCTCTAATTTTCATTCTGATTTCAGCCGTTTTCTCCCATGGGACAATTAGCAGACTGCCTTGTCAACATTTTTCTGCAAGCAAGGAGGCTGCTCTTTTCCATGTGAAGGTCTGGCTTTCTTGTTTCAGTAAGGTGGCTCTTGGAGCGTGTTGGAAATCCTCGTTCAATGTCTTGGTCAGCTTCCAGAGTTTTCTGGTGTCTTTTTCCACATTAAGTGACTTGGTCATTTCGTACCAGGACTTCTGAATTGCTTTATTCTTTTTATCATCACAAGCCGCCCTTGCGTTGTTGTAACTGATGGTGTTTTCAACTGTTGGTGACTCTTCCAGATGTTCCCATGCTGTTGTGAGCTGCACGTGAAGGATGTGGAGTTTGTCATTCCAGAAAGGTTTGTAATCCTCCCTTCTTCCTCTTGGGATGCTCTGCTTTGCTGCTTGGAGAATACTTTCTGTTATACGCTGGACATTGTTGTTGATGTCCTCTGTATTGTTGATGTTACTCTCTCTACAGAACGAGTTTGTCAGTTCTCCAAACTTGGTCGAGTCTGCTTGCATATTGTTCTAGCTGGGTTCTTTGCGGAAGGTGAGGTTTGTTCGGTCCAGGATAGTCTCAGCAGAACTGGTCGATGGTCACTTCCTCTTAGTTGGTCTTCGACAGTTCTGTCACATGTTCTTTGGATGTCCTCTGTTGCTATGGCCAGATCTGGGGTGCTTGTAGTCTTCCAGGTTCGGGAGAGACATGTTGGTTTGTCATCTGGTTTGTTGATCAGGATGAGGTTATTATCTCTATCATCCAGTCTTCAATCACCTCGCCTTTTTTGTTCAACTCTTGGTACCCCCAAGATGGTGAGTGGCCATTGAAGTCGCCAACTATCACTAAGTTGTTGTTTGATAGGGGTAGAGTGTGCAGCTGCAGGTCTTTGTCAGGTGGGCAATAGAAGTTAATGATTATGATGCCTCTTCCTTGGAGGACAATTTTGATAGTAAGCAATTCATTGTCGACCTCTGATCGTCCAACTTCTATCGCAAGGATGGTGTTCCTGATGAGGCTGAGAATCCCTCCCTGGGAACGGTTGCTTCTGTCATGTCGGAAGAGCTCATATCCTCTGATGGCAAAGCGATGAGCATCTGTCAGGTGAGTTTCCTGAATATAGATGATGTCCACTCTTTCTGCCTTGACGAAATGTTGCAGCTCAGGCTTCTTCATTCGAAGGCCCTCAGCGTTCCACTCTGCAAAGACTAGTGGAGCAGCTGGAATTTCCAACTGACTTTGTTGGCTAGCTGATTTCCTCTGGTGTTGCCATCCATTCAATTCCTGGTGCGTTGTCTTTCCAGTAGCAGAGGGTGGTGGACCCTTTGAGGCTGAGTGCCCGGCACTTTCACTGCCTGGCAGTCCGCGGGACGAGCACCATACCATCTGTGCTTTGGGTGCTGGATCAGAAGGTCTACCCGCTGTCCTCAGCTGACACGTGCCGTCTTCAGAGTAGCTCACGGTTTGAGTTCAGAGTGTCCTTCTCCTAGGTAAGCTGCCTACCATGGCTTATGAGTCTTTCCTACCCATTCTTGGAGTTGCCTTCATCCACTTTTGCAGTCATTAGGAGAAAAATCCTGACTGCTCCACCGTTGAGGCTTTCTCCAGGTTTGAAGTCAGAGTTTTCCTTCTCCTAGATGGACTGCCTGCCAAGGCTAACGAGCTCCATCTACCCGTGTTTGGAATCGGAGTTTTCCCTCTCCTATACGGACTGCCTGCCAAGGCTGATGAGCTCCGTTTCCTCTACCGGTCTAGTCTGCGGTTCCTCTCGAGAGAGTTTCCCAAGGACTAGTTTTGCCTATAGCGCCAGTTATATGCGCCCGTGCCACGTTAGCCATGACTTTGTCATGTCCATCCTGCCCTATGTCCCTGTAGGAACATCCACATTAGCGTGGTGAGGAGGTGCGACTATGGAGTTCACTCTTACATTAGTGGCACATCAGGGCACATTAAGTAAAAGATCTTCGCAGGACGAGTCCATGATAAAGCTAAGAAAAAAGTCGACAGCGTCAATCGGTTCGAGGGAATTGTTGCTGAGGGTCTGTTGGGAATGCCTCTGGTAACAGCATCCACTCCATAGCACATGTTCATCTACTCTGGCTCCACAAAGCTTGACGTCATCTTCAGTGACGTCATAAGGCGGGTCGTCTGGAGCGTCTGCCTTGGAATCACAGCACGTCACACACAGAGTGACTCTGCAGCAGTGCTGGGTCTCCTCTAATGGGTGTCATTTTGGACCTGACATGGATTGCCCAAGTGACTTCAAATGATAAGAGGCGACAACAGTAGTGATGAGGATGTGGTATATGATGAATCTGGAGTGCTAAATTGCCAGTGACAATGAGAAATAGGCAAAATAAACTTCCATGCGATCTATCCTTTTGACACTTTATCCATTATCCTTCCTGTGCTCCCCCCCCCCCCCCCCCCCCCCCTCTCCCCCACTCGCCCCCAAGATTTCTGACTGTACAATGAAACAATTCACATATGCAGATCGGGGCAAGAACGAACGAAGATAAAGAGTCGAGACCATGAAAACGCCAGCATATTTCTGTAACCTAACTGTTGCAGTGACACGACTTTCAAACACTCCATTTTCGCGGTGTTTGCAACAGAAAGGAGAGCAGCAGCGATTACGTGCAGAAGCTGCACGAGACTGGACCAAGTTCCTGACGCTCCGAGCACGTGAGTTAAAATCAGGTCAGTGCCCTCATAATGCACATATTTAAGACCACAGATAGATAGACAGACAGACAGACACATCGATATATAGACAAACAGACAGACAGACAGATAGAGAGATAGATAGAGAGACAGATAGAAAGAACGAAGATAGATGATAGATAAATTGATGGAAGGACTGACCGACGAACAGACGGACGAACAGACAGATACGGATTAAAAAGGTAGATCAGCAGATAGCTAGGCAGACAGATAGGTAAATGGATGGATGGATTGATAAACACACAGATAGATGCATAGATAGATAGACAGGTAGGTAGTATGGGGCCGGAATAGCTCGGTTGGTAGAGCGCTGGGCTCGTAATCTTGGTGATCCTGGGGTTGCAGGTTCGAATCTCCACTGGATCGTTTTGGTACAGGGGGATTTTTCCCTCTGAGTTAACATTGGTTCTGACTCCCTTTCCCATACAGTCTTTCGAATGAGGTTCCGTGTGTGAACGCATACATAATATCTTGCACACACGTAAAATCCCATCAACCTTTGGAAGAGAAGGCCATTTTGGCCGTTGGCATGGATGACATGTTACACATAGCATGCACCCTGTGTAAGAAATGGACAGAATGAAGAAAGTAAGGAAACTGAGTGAACAATACTGACCGGATGACACGAGAAACGACTGAATGAAGCGCCAGCTGGCAGCTCTTCAGTCGGTACTACCCAGGTATGCAACCCGTTGTGTAAACGAGTGTGGAATGTAAAGCGCTTAGAGTTTGGTCTCTAGCCAAGAATAGGCGCTATTTAAGTATTCATTATAATAATAATATGATAATAATATATATAATATAATAATAATAGGTAGATATATAGATAGATAGATGGATAGAAAGAGACAGATAGGTAGGTAATTAGGAAGATAGATAGGTAAATGGACAGATGGATGGATACACAGACAGACAGACAGACACTCTACTGAAAAAAAAACTGCTTCGTCTCTTGTATTGCTTTCTGTAGGCCTGGACCAGGAATCATGTTCAGTTTATAGTAAACTTCCAGTCTGACATCACGTCTCATGGGCAGGTAGCAGAGACACGTCCACTGTGTCACTAACTGTTCTTGAGAAGTCGTCAGAGTCTAAGCTGTGTACATGGTGGACCGGGACCAGGCCGTGCGCTGCCCGTCCGCGAGAAGAAAAGTCCCTGCTCCAGTTCATCTCTTTTCCAACTTACTGGCGACGGCCAAAGCCGTGCATAGTGCACCCGGCTCGACCCGTGTGATGAGAGCCGTGATTCTGCTGGTCATGCGAGCCGTTCTTTCCCCGACCGTGCGAGTGAAAGGACCGAACTCCTCTGATTTCTTAACACTATTTACCTTTTTCTCCAACATGGATGATGAAAAACTCATCGCTGCCATGAGGCTTAGATCATTTATTTTACACAAGAAGTGACAAGAATCAAGGCAATAGAGACATGCTCTCTGCTGCTTGGGTAACATAGCACAAGAGTGGGAGAAAATGGTAACTTACAAAATGTTATCTTCTTTTTTTTCTGCCAATGAACAAAGTTAAACAAATCTTCAATTTTAGAGCCAATGCGATTCATACTAACAAAGAGTGCGAGTCACAGATGTATTTTGTACAAAAACAAAGAACATCTGCATTGATTCAAAAGTCCTTGAAGGTGTTTACCACTGTTTTATTCAGACCTTTTTGGCGTTTTCTTTTACGTTTTACAAATGTTTTAAACAGATTGGTAAATCGTCAACTTGAGATCCAATACTATTCATATCAACAAAGTGCCAGTATCCGTCCAGGCCTTCTATGCATGCTTCTGAGGACCTGGACGGCAAAGGGGCATGGCCTTGTAATGCACAGCCAGGTCCGGGTCCACTGTGCAGGTAGCCTAAGTCTGCTATTCACTCACCATGAATTCGGGCCCAGGATACTGTCCTTCAGTCTCGTGTTGTTTGTTTACCAACGCGATCCGTGACCTGCACAGGGGGTCTGTGCCTGATACTTCACCCATGCATTCAAATGGACGTCCAGTTGGCAGACCCGGAGGGCTTTCCTGCAGCTGTAGCTGACAATGCTGGTAAGCAGGGCGTGCACGACGAAGCGAGCAGTGACGAACTGTATGGTGTTGACGTTCTTTGGGACTTGGAGCGTGCATGGCGTGAGCTGAGGGACAAGAAGATCATAACGCAGGTGAGGGATTCCGTGATGCCCGTGGCTTATTCTTAAACACACGCCCACGCGTGCATACAAAACACACACACACACACACACGGGGGGGGGGGGGGGGGGGGGGGGGGGGGGGGGGGGGGGGGGGGGGGGGGGGGGGGGGGGGGGGGAGGGGAGGAGTTGCGATCAGCGCTAGCAAGCAAGCAGACGTGTTTTGACTGCACTGCAAATTTTTCCGGCGTTTTTGTTAATTAGTGATTAACTGTGGTTCCTTAAACAATAGTTACATTGACAATTGGATTCCTGTCAACATGCCCATTTCGTCGGTATGTTTCCGAGCTACCTGTGGCCAGTTTTACTGGACTTTTCAGGCTTTTATGTGGAAACGGGCCAATGAGAGAGCTGCAACAATGCGACTTTGTCGAGAGATACGAGTGAAAAGTTAGTCAACAGTGTTTGTGCTGGTGTTTGTCACGGCATCCCTGCTTCAATGTGGGGACATTGAACCTCATCCTGGCCTTCCCAAGAAATAGAAAACACTGTCATTCTCCTGGTAGAAATCCCTCAATTCTACAAGTGACAACACTGCAGGTGAAGTAACTTTGGCCGATGTCATGCAAATGCTGACAGGTATGGACAAAAAGATCACAAACATTGACGAAAAGATGACTACCTTTGACTGAAGGCTGAACGAAATGCAAACAGAAATTGATGAAGTCTGCAAAGAAAATGAAGATCTGAAAGAAAGAGACAAATCTGGAAGGAAAACTTGAAGATCAAGAAAGTAGGGGACGACGGAAAAATCTGATTTTCTATGGCGCCCCAACTGGTGACGGAAGAACGGAGGCGTATGCAGACTGTGGAGGAAACGTGAAGAAAGCACTGAAGGTCAAGATGGACATCCAGGAGGATGTCCCCATGGGAACGCGCGCACCGCCTGAAGGATGGGAGAAGCCCACGCCCCATCATCGTCCGCTTCAAGAAATTCAAGGACAAGGAGAGGGTGCTGTCTGAATGCAGGAAGCTGAAAGGAACGAACATATCTGTGTCAGAAGACTTCACACTGTTGGTGAGAGAAAAGCGGCTCCAGCTACTCCCTTTTCTAAGAGAAACGTAATCTGCATACAAGAGAGCCTTTCTATGTTTCGATTCCCTTGTTGTACAAGGTAAGCACTACATCTATGACCCAGTAACACATCAACTCCAGAAAAAACTCTAAACAAATGACGGGCTGGCCGGCTTTTTCTCAATGCTCCTAAAGGGAGGATTTCCGATTGTACCCCCCCCCCCCCCCCCCCCCACCTAACGGTGATGATGAACATTATATGTGTGAATCAGTGAACACAAACAGTGTCACAGAGCACATAGCACGTCTAAATAAGGATACAGAATGCATTGATTCTGACACAGCAGTCTGTGGTATCGCCTAATACTAATAGGGACAGTTACACATCTTTGTTCATTCAGCCCAGGTTACAAAGTAAACAGGTGTCCAAGTTTAATATTATGGCATGAAATGTTCAGGGTCTTTCTCAAAAGTTACAAAGTGCTTCCTTTAAAATGTTTTGTTCAAATTTCAAGACATTCTCTTTTTCAGAGGTTCAGGCATGTAAACAAAGTTACCTTGAAAACGCCTGTCCAGACTATTCTGTTTTCTTATCTACGCATGCATACTAAAAAAAAGGTGGGGTTGTTGTATGCATACATAAGTCTATTGCAAACAATGTGGTACGACTATTAAAGAATGTTGAAGATTGTGTTCATTAATTTTGAAAAATCAGTATTCAAATACTTCTTTGATACTGTCGCTGCTTTTATTCATGCTGCTCCTGAATATTCTGTTATATATGAAGACAGTCCTCTTGAAGGCTTTGACAAACTGCACAGTAATATTTGTGATTTGATGCTATCATATCCAGATTCCCATTTATTATTATGTAGTGATTTTAATGCACGAACATCAGAGCTTCCAGACACTGAGTTTTGTGATGAAGACAGACATGGTGCGCCTTTGGTTGAAATCTATCATTTATTGTGTGGTACTGTGCAGTCAACACGCAAATCGAAAGATGAGGGTACTAACAATTTTGGATTAAGACTTATTGAATTTCTGAACAAATGTAACTTGTTTTTGTCAATGGACGAACAGAGGGGGATCGGGAAGGTAAATTACATGTATTGCTAATCATGGAATGAGTGTTGTGGATTACTGTGTTGTCTTAGAGTCTTTGTTTGATTTGTTAGTTGATTTCAAGTTTTTAGACAGGTCGGAATCGGACCACTTTCCAATTGTAACTATATTTTCCGGTACCAGTGGGGCTAAGGATAATGGCCTAAATGACACTATAGAAATTCACATTGAGGAATTGACTACTTTCTTTTGGACGGATTCTTCTCTTGAGTATATACGACAAAATCAGCATGTAGAATATGAACACTTTCTTTCTGCTATGGAAAGAAGCACTGATCCAGGGTCAGATTATCTTGATGACTTACTTCAGCGAGCAGCTGAAAAGGTCAAACAAAACTAACCCAAGCAAAATTCACGAACATAACCCTCGTGGTGGATCGAAGATTGCGAACAAAGCAAAAGCTGAAAAGTATAGGCAACTGATACTGTGTCGATCCTCCAGCAAACAAGAAGATTTGAATCATTTTATTCACTTCAAAAAAAGAATCAGATCCTATGCAAACAAAAGCAAGGAAAACAGAACAATGAAATTTTGAAGGAGTTAAATGATGTTTGCTCTGAAAAAAAAAAACCAAACTAAGTCGTTTTGGCAAAAAGTTAGATTTCTCACAGGTGCTAAAGCAACCCGCTCAAACGTCATTGATGCATGCACTTGGTACCATTATTTTCGTGACCTCTTGATCCCTGATAACACAGCTGTTGACTCAGAATTTCGGAATGAAGTTAATCAGGTTTTAGAAAGCCATATTCCTGATGACTGTGGTCAGTGTCAGGCAGCACAGGATGATCTTGATAAGCCGATCACAGAGGATGAAATCTGCCAGGCAGTAAAGGCTATGAAGAAAAAGTAAGGCTCCTGGACCCGATGGTGTACGGCCTGATGTGTTTCCATGTTTTAAACAATGTTGTGGTAAAGTTTTTACATGTTTTCTTCAGTAGAGTCTTTGACAGTGGGCAATATCCAGACAGTTGGACAAAGGGGTTGATTTTTCTACTGCACAAGAAGGGTGACCACAAAAAAGCTGGGAACTATAGAGGAATATCACTATTAAATGTTATTGGCAAATTGCATAGCAGCATTTTGAATAAGAGTTTGTATGCTTTTTGTGAAAAGACAAGTAATATACCAGAAGATCAAACAGGTTTTAGAAAGGGGTACAGTACACCTGACAATATATTCTCTCTGTGATCATTTATTCAGAAACATCTTGCTAAAAAGAGCGGCCGCTTCTACACCCTTTTTGCTGACTTTTCCAAGGCGTTTGAAAGTATTGATAGAGCAAATTTGCTGTGTATTCTACTTCAAAAAGGAATTAATGAAAAAATGTTTCAAAACACTCACAAATATGTACAAGCAAGCTATGGCGGCAGTTAGACTCAGAAATAGCACCACAGAGTATTTCGAGTTTTTGTCAGGGGTAAGACAAGGCTGTATTCTTAGCCCTTTGCTGTTTTCATTATCTATATCTGAACAGCAAAATACTCTAGTTACTGGTAACACAAGGGGGATTGATGTTTTTTCATATCAAACTGGCATTCTCTTATTGATGTATGCAGATGACATTGCCATGGTTTCTGACTCTGTGACTTACCTCCAGAAGAAAAACTGACTGTTTGGATCTTTTTTGTCGCAAATTTGGACTAAAGGTGAATATAGAAAAAAAGGAAAACAACGAAGGTAGCTGTCTTTAAGAACAGTGCTTTTTTTTTTTTCAAAGATCTGAGGTGTAATTTTATGCTGGTAAACAAATCAGAATGGAACCCATGTACAATTATTTGGGAGTGATATTTTCTGCTACATTGAACTGGTCAAAATGTGCACGTATTCTTTCTGGGAAAGCACTTAGAGCGCTTGTAGGAAGTAAGAAGTTATATTTCAAACTTTAAAACATGCCAGTTCGTACCCTTTTTAAAAAAAAAAAAAATTTTAAGATTTTTGATGTGAAAAACAAGCCAATCTTTTTTATATGACTGAGAAATTTGAGGTTTCCAATGCTTCTAGGGAATTGAAAAGGTGCAAAAGAAAATTATGTAAAATGGTTTTGAGTGTTGGGAGAGATGTAAGAAATAATGTTGCTTTGGGTGAGTGTGGTAGATTTTCTTTATATGTTGATGCCTATGTACAGCTTATTAGGTATTGGTGCAGACTTCTTGTATTATCACATGACCGCTACCCTCGTCAGTGTTACAATATGTTGTTTATGCATGATAATAATGGCAGACAGAACTGGGCTACTCAAGTTAGAACCATTTTGTGTACATTTGGATTTGACTATGTATGGGTGATGCCAGATGTTGGAAATCCTAGCTACTTTCTTAACTTATGCAAAGAAAGATTAGAGGATAACTTCCGTCGTTGCAGGCATGAATCAGTTGTAACAGAAGGAGACTATTATCTTGTACCACCAGAAATCTTAAGAGCCATCTATATAAGCCAGTTAGAAAATGATGAGCACCGTCGCGTTCTTTGTCTGGTTTAATCAAACCAACTCCCATTAAATGGAATCCCACCTCATGACAAATGTTTGTCAGATCCAATATGTAAAGTCTGTGATTTGAGCAGTGTTGAAGATCTTGTTCATTTTTTGCTTGTGCGCCCAAGGTATGCTGCTCTCCTTAAAAGACATATTCCTTTGTATCACTACCGCTTCCCATCAACTTTAAAAGTACAATTGCTATTCACAACTCTCAGTGGAAAATTAGCCTTTAGAGTTGCGAGCTGTATTTGCGTAGCTATCAAATTCAGATGCCAAACTACATATTGATTGAAATGGTTTTTCTTGCTACTCACCATGTATACAATTTGAATGATCATTTCTCGTGTCTGTATAGGCCAGTTGGCCAGAAAAGTCTGAATAAAAATTACCCTTATTGTCACACACACACACACACACACATATATATATATATGTATACATATACCTACATACGTACATGATGGATTCTCCCGTTGTGTCCGACGGATGAGTAGGTAGGCAGGTCATCTGCTGATGTGGGTCCTCATGTGGGAATGAAGACCAACTCCTGGGGCATACAGTCGTCCACAGACGTTGCATGGAATGGAGGCCTGCAAGAATGCGCCCCGTCGCCTCTGATTCCTCTTTTCCTGGATGACGCTGTTCTGTTGCGCTTGAATATCTTTGTGTCCCAGGTACACCGTTGCTCACAGTGTTCTGTCAAGGGCGATATTTTCTCAAGAAGCAGTGTCAATGTTGCAACTTATGAGGTTGGCTTTCAAGGTGTCTTTGTAGCTCTTGAGAGGCCTTCCCTAGTCACGTTGTTCTTCTTTCAGTTGTCCATAGAGCAGTATCTTTGGCATTCTGCTGTCCTTCATACGTGTGTGTGTGTGTGTGTGTGTGTGTGTGTGTGTGTGTGTGTGTAGAAAAGGGCATATCTATTAGATAGATAGATAGATAGATACAAAATAGATAGATAGATAGATATGACTGTCATATAACCTGCTGGATGTGGGGAATAAATCCAACAAGAATAGCCATACAAACATTCATTTGTGGGATTTTGCTGCCATGCTTGCCTCCTACCCAGAATTTTAGGCTCAGCTAGGAAGACTGGAACGACATGGTCGAGTTCATCCACTTAATGGATAAGTCTTTGAGATGATACTCACTTTTGTAACCGACACCGCAGGTGTGTATCTCTCTTAGGCCTGGCTGACGTTCGTACATATTATCAAAGAAACGATTGACTGTACCCCTGTGAAACTCGAAAGCCTCATTTTCGTCTTTTTCACATTAATTTATCAGCCTAAAAAAGTCTCAAATTCAGAGGCCCTTCCTGCTTTGCTCTCTGGGCTCTCTATGTGATCTACACTTTGATTTTGTTTTCATAGCTATGTCCTTGGTGAGCTCATGTCGAGGTCGCCAGTTCGGTGATTTTACAGGGAATGTCGGACGTGGTGGCGCCCTCTGGAAGAAGATGCTCACTCTCCCTGGCTCTGCGACTCAGCAGTTATTGTTGTGGTCAATAGGAATGGGGGAATGGGGGCTAAGCAGGTGATGTCCTGTGCATACTGGCACCACTGAACACACTGAAGTCAGTCCGCTTCAGCGCAGCGTCTGCGCTGATGGGTTGCTTGATGATGACTTGACATGTACTCCTCCCTGTGGACTGAGACCCAACTTCCAGCAGTGCAAGACGAATGTTTCCGGGTCGACAACTCCCTCAGTTAAAAAAGCATTCAACACATTTTAAAGAAAATGAGAAAAAAAATATGGCTGCTTCGATCAAAATGAACATTAGAGAGGGTAGCAAACACAACATCAATACTGTCCAGACTAATACCTATAGGGAAAACTTGTTAACCCCACCATGAAACACCAGATCAGGCTCCTGTGTGCTCTGGTATAATTCATCTCCCCATGTGCATGCGACCGTCACATGCATGGACTATCACAGGGGATTTGGACAGCGGAATCCAAATCATAGAAATGAGGCATAGCTGCAAGATACCAAACATCAGATATACTTTTTATTTCATTACTGCAAGATAACAAACATGAGATATACTTTCTTTTGAAATATGGCTGAACAAGTGCGTCAACCATCAAGCAGCATGCCGGACCTTATAAAGATCTTCAGACATCAGCAAACAAAACGATGCTGCCATGGCAATGTAACAAGATCCAGTGGCCCTGCTGAAACAATCCCCCCCCCCCCCCCCCAGGAACTGCTTGTGAAGAGAGAAGAAAGAGAAGGCAGAACAAACGATGAATTGACAACTTTGCAGAATGGACAGGGAAAATATTTGCCAAGACCCAGGCCACAGCACACCACTGACGAAACGTAAGGAACCTGAGTATTGTTGTTGTTTTTAATGTGATTCTTCTATGAACTTCTACGACCTCGAAGAAGAAGAAGAAGAAGAGAAGAAGAAGAAGAAAATTTAAGAAACCTGAAGAAGTTTTTTTTTTTATGTGATTCCTCAGTGAACTTCTACAGCCTCGACGGAGAGAATAAAAGAAAAAACTAGTAGTAGTAGTAGTAGTAGTAGTAGGAGGAGCAGCAGCAGCAGCAGCAGCAGCAGCAGATGATGATGATGATGACGATGATGATGATGACGATGTTGACGATGGTGATGATGATGATAATATGTTTATCTATCTGTCTATCTGTCTATTTGTCTGTCTGTCCGTCTACGTATTGTTTGTGGGCGCAGAGAGGTGATAGATAGTTTGACAGGCAGACAGACAGACAGATAGATGGATAGATTATATGTCTTACATTCGGTGGTTTTGGCAGGAAGAGTATGAGCAGTGCAACTTCAACTTTGCTCCACGCACAGCAAGGGAGATCACACTACCGTTTGATTCAGTTACTTCCCCTGTGCGACAGGCTGGCCTTTCCCTGGTTCAGCTGGATCAAATGATCAATCACTGTGCATTCAAAGCCCTGTGGCGGGAGAAACTGGAGAGAGGTAAGGCATTTGAAATATGATGTAAGAGATGCACAAAAATTCAAGTGACTCAAAAAGAAAATGGAAGAGCAGCAAGAACGGACAAAAATTCATATTGATTAAAATACATATGCAACCAGTTTTTTTTTTCAATCTTAGTAAAAGAAATGAAATGTTTTGGCATGTGTGCCATAATTAGTGTATATCATCGTATTGTTTTGTTTTACACACAGTTGATTTTGAGGGGTAAATCGGTCTATCCTATATATAGGTACGTGTTAGAGGGAGAGTAGAGTTTTTCTTGCTCTAGTATAACTCTGTTCCAGGAAAATGTATTGTTCTTGCTCCTGTGAGATTTTTTTTTTTAGATAAGAATATTCAGATTGCTAGAAACTTAAAAGAATCATCAACTACCATTATTATTGATCTCAAAAGTGTCTTATCCCCGGAAACTACTCTGCATCTGTTAAATACACAGAAAGCAAAATTTACAATCAGACTTGTGGTACACACTCTTTTTCTTTTAGTTACGACTCCTTGGTGTCATCAAGGGTCATATTTATGAAATTTTGATTTTTTTTAATTATTTAACAAACTGCACAAAAGAAATAGCAAGAATAAATCTGATACACGAAAGTCAGCAAAAGGGCTAAGACAATCCAACCCAAGGAAGTTGCACTGTATCCAGTGCCAGAAATTGTGATATCTCTATAAACCCGTCACCTCTGCTTCACGAAGTTCATTTTGTATGGAACTTGATGAAATCCATGCAGTGTTTGCCAGCCTTCCATTTGCTGCACATTTGCTTTGCTTTCGTGCTGTAACGGGCAGCTTTCAACTGTATGGGCGACGAGATGATCCATTCTGTATGTTACAAAGTTGTTCCAGAACCCGGAGTACAGATGAAGTAAAGTCTGTTGATCGTCACATAGAAAGTTGACTGGAATCCCTGGCTAGAGCACTCTCACAGTTATATGGAAAGGGGGATTATTGGTTTGTTGAGATTTATCTGTTTGTTTCACCTACACCCTCTCTCTTACTAGTGGTGGAGGAGCAACTTTCCAGTACTAGTCATCAAAGAAATTTTTATTTGTTCCGGGTATTGATAAAATATGGGAGAATGGCTCTGAGATAATTTTCCTTAGGCTTGTACTCTTAATTAAAAGTACTTATAGCTCCGAGATACAGAATTGAAGAGAGAAGTTCAAACATTCCATTCGATTGAACAACAGGGAACTGACACAAGTTAAGTGCACTTTCACACATCAACTTTTATTACTTACACATAGATAAGAGATGGCGTGTCACTTCCATAGACTGCGTTTCAGTTCTCATTGGACTACCACAATGAGGGGTCCTTCCTCCTCACTCCTACTTTACTCGCTGGCACTCTGTGCAGCAAGCTTAAGTTGGCATACAGGGGTTCTGTCTAAGTTACACTGAATGTATATGGTTATTATACATCCACCCTGCTTGCGAATACCCAGTATTGTAGCCAGGGTGGTACTCATAGACAGGTTTCTCACTGTGTTCATCATAAAGTGAGGGTAAGGGTCTGATGGGTTTGAGTCCAGGTGGTAAAGCAAACTTAGCTTTGCTTTGGAGAGAATAGTTGATCTCTCCTGTGGCTGGTGACTGCCCCACTGGTGTAGATGGTTGTCTGTGTCTGGTGTTGCCCTGGTTTCTGGCGAAGTCCCAGCTCCTGGTTCACTGTGATGTGCAGCATGACCAGGATCCCAGTTCTGCGATAAAGAGAACTTGATCTGTAGATGAGAATCTGGTGGCTGGTCTGTCGAGTGCCTACATTTCCCCCTTTTTCCTCTTTTCTTTCAGAGGAGGTGTGAGACTCAGCCAGCAAACTTTTTCTCTATGGTAGAGTTTCTGCTATAACTATTAACCTCCACTTTTGTTTAAAGGCTAAGTTAAGCTTACAAAAGGGTAGGAGACAGTAATACAATGTTACAGTTTTAGTTAAACAACTCTTCCTTGTTTCATATGAATTAAATCACACTGACTTGGGCTATGCTTAGTCCAAGTACACATGTGGTGTAGACTTAAAGTCGTACACTACAAATCATCATTCCAATAATCACCAGTATTTATAAATCAGAGTAGCAGTTTTACCTAGCACAGGCATACTGTTTTCCTGATCAAAATTAATCATTGAATTATTATCTTAACAGACAGAGTTGCATACTGACAAAAGTCAGGGTGAACACAAAGAGCAGTGGTCAGATTGTTAACAAAGAATCAAAACCACTGGGAGAGAGCTTTTGCCATATGATGGCACGCAAACTACTACACAGAATAATCATTCATCAGTTTGATAAATGTTGCTAAGCATTTGTACAAAGTTACAATGTTAACACACACAGCATACATAAAATCAATACATATAGATTCAAAATGTAAAACAGAGTTCCAACTCACTTTTCCTGGGAATGAACAGTGAATGACTTGAGATCAAAGAGTTACCAAGAGTTTACTAGGCCTTCTCTGTCCCTTTGTCTTCCTCTGCTCTTGTCTACAGGCAGTCCTGAGGGGTCAGTGAAGTTGCGCCTGTGTGTGCCTAGTATATGAATCTCTCACTTGCCAAATCAAATTTCGACAATCTGTCATTTACCGATCAGGGTGAGAGGGGGAGGGATTTAGTCTCGTAACCAGTCGCCTCAGAAATTGTTTGAACCGACTCGGCACGGGATAATTTATGCATCCGTATAGGTGGCCGTGAGCGCCAGTAATTTATGCGTCCGCCTAGGTGTTCGCGAGCACATGTAGGTGTCTCCGAGCACGGGGATCGTGGGGTGATTGCCTTTATGTCAATTAAGCCGCACGTGGTTCAGGTGGAGGGGGGGGGGGAGGAGGGGTGGTGGTGGTGGGGGTGGTGACAGTGAAGAGAGCGGCAACATGCCTTTGTGTCGCGGGGTAGAGGGGGGGGGGGGGGGGGGGTGAGACGGGCTATTGTTAGAACGCACATCCCACGCTGCGTAGTATCGCACAGCATGGGGAGGGAGGGTTGAGAGAGGGGAAGGGAGGTAGGCCGATAAGAACGAAAGGCAGCACGCATTTCCCGTGACGCAATTTTTTTCCTGTGTCATAGATCGTGTCAGTCGGGCCTTTCGCACCGTACTAAGCAAGAAAAGGAAGGGGGGGGGGGGGGGGGGGGGGGGGGGGAAGGGGGGGGGTTGAGAGGGGAGAGTGGGCTTAGATTTGAAATGTATTCTTTGGCTTGGTGTTTTAGTGGGACCGATCGGATGGTGTTGTCAAGCGTCACGTCACATAAGCCCCCCGAAAAAAGATTCTCTCTCGAGAGAAGCTCCTGCTTGACAATCCATTCCGATCGTGGTCCGTTATGCTTTTGGCACTAGCTCTGGAGTCACCAAGACACCGATGGAGCTTTGGAATACATTATTGGGCTCCTGTTGGCCTGTGTCTGGATTGTCAGGCTGGCCTGGGGACGAATCGTCCTCTTGGCTGGATGACCAGTGTTGGCAAAGGGGGCAGGAATCAACATATTTCTTTATGTCCTCTGCCATCCCTGGCCAATAGTACTGCTTCATCACCCATTGCACTGTCTGCCCTACATTGATATGTCCTGGCGAACAGAGTGTATGTCCCACTTCCATCACTCGGGTCCGGTGCGGTGCCGGGACCACTAGTTGTGAATGATCTTTATTAAGCCGACGGTACAGAAGACCGTTCCGCCTAAAGAATTCACCCTTGCGAGTGGGGTGACGGGTGTGGCGCTGCCTCTTGAAGCATGCAGCTAATGTTGGGTCAGCTCGCTGAGCTGCTTGCTTTCATCTCCTTTTTAGGAGGTTTGAATTGTTTTGGGGGTCTTCACCTGCAGTGTGGATACAATGACAGGTTCAGATGGGTTCCCGAGTGTGACATAATGGCCTCCAAGTGGGAGATCATGGATCGGATTGTCCATGACGGCTGCCTTGATCTGTCCCTTGACGTACCTACTGTCAACCATAATTGTGGCAACAGGTAAGGTAACAGGTGGCAGTCAGGTCAGCCCCTTGTAAAGGCACTGTCTCCTCGGTGATAGCAGCTGGCTCCACAAGGGAAGCTCTTACAACTGCATCGTATGACAATCCTGTGTCATACAAACATGTGGCAGGTTTGTTATTTACTAACACCTGCTCACTGATGGGTGGTGCAGTGATGTTATGTACCATATATGGTGTGTAACCGCTTTTGGGTGTAGACACTACCTGGTATGCAGCAATTGTTTGGAGTCTTGGTCCAAAGAATTTTCTGCACTCTGCAGTGTTGTGCGAAGTCATTTTACAGTGTGCACAGAAACGCTTCTGTGCACTGTTTTGACCCACAGGGACTGAGTTACCACTGTGTGGTTTACCAGTTTGTTTCTCACTTTGTGGTGGTTTTCCCACTTGGGGGTGGTTTTGGTTTTGCAATTTGCAGTGACGGGGGGGGGAGGGGGGGGGGTTCGAATCCCGGTTTGGCTTGTCACGCATCTTTTTGTGTGCATTTGCTTCATCATGGGCGGGTGGTGTACCTATCAGCTAGCTTGATCAGGTCAGATAGTGAAGCAGCACCTTGTTCTGCCATGAACGTTTGTAGGTCAGTGGACATTGTGTCACGCAGCTGCTCGCAGAGGATGAGCTCAGTCAGACCATCAAAAGTCTGTGTGCTTGTTTGACAGTGTCAACCATTTTTGGAGATAAGTTGCTAACCTATCTGCTAACTGGCCATAGGTTTCTCCCCTGCTACGCCGCGAGTTTCGAAATTTCTTTCGGTAGGCTTCAGCTGTCAGTTCATAACGGGTGAGTAGGGCTTGTTTGAGAGAGCATCATCGGTTACTTTGTTTGGTGGTAACTTGGTATGCACATCATAAGCAACACCTCTAAGCTCTTGTGCTAATTTGATGTTACGCTTTTCTGGGTCTAGGCCGAATTCATTGGCCAATCTTTCAAACCGGTCTACGTATGCATCATACTTTCTGTGTTCTCATTAAAAGGGTCCAAAGAAAATGACATTGCTGGAATTTGGATGGGAAATGTGAATTTTGGCTGGCTGTGACTGAAGAGTTCTCATTCTCTGCGGGATTTCTCAATCTTTCTGAGCTCAAGTTCATGTTCTCTGGCCTTATCACGCTCGGCAGCTTCATGCTGTCTAATCTTTTCACGCTCTTCTGCAGCTTGTCAGATTCCCTTTTCCTACTGGGTAGTCACAAATGAGACTAAATCTTGACCAGAGAGGCCTAGGGATTCTCCCCACTCCTTGATCTCCCATCTAAGTTTCACTGATTCAGCCATGACAAGGAACTGTTATACAATCCTTATCAATCAAATATCCACTAAGTACACAAAAGCAAAGAATCACACAATGTAAATATCAAGATGAATTGATTATAACATCAACCACACACACTCTTATTGTTTGCTGTGTAAGATAACCATTCACACAACAACAAACATAAAAAATTTCCCTCCTGGACTCAGCTCAATCAGCCTATTTGCTCTGAATTCTGCTCCCTCTAGGGGAAGGACTTGGAATAATTTCTCGATGAGAATTATCTTACTTTTCACCTACACCCTCTCTCTTACTAGTGGTGGAAGGAGCAACTTTCCAGTACTAGTCATCAAAGAAATTTTTATTTGTTCCGGGTATTGATAAAATATGGGAAAATGGCTCTGAGATATTTTCCTTAGGCTTGTACTCTTAATTAAAAGTACTTATAGCTCCGAGATACAGAATTGAAGAGAGAAGTTCAAACATTCAACATTCGATTGAACAACAGGGAACTGACAAAGTAAGTGCACTTTCACACATCAACTTTTATTACTTACACATAGATAAGAAATGGCGTGTCACTTCCATAGACTGCGTTTCAGTTCTCATTGGACTACCACAATGAGGGGCCCTTCCTCACTCCTACTTTACTCGCTGGCACTCTGTGCAGCAAGCTTAAGTTGGCATACAGGGGTTCTGTCTAAGTTACACTGAATGTATATGGTTATTATACATCCACCCCGCTTGCTAATACCCAGTATTGTAGCCAGGGTGGTACTCATAGACAGGTTCTCACTGTTTCATCATAAAGTGAGGGTAAGGGTCTGATGGGTTTGAGTCCAGGTGGTAAGCAAACTTAGCTTTGCTTCGGAGAGAATAGTTTGATCTCTCCTGTGGCTGGTGACTGCCCCACTGGTGTAGATTGTTGTCTGGTGTCGCCCTGGTTTCTGGCGAAGTCCCAGCTCCCTGGTTCACTGTGATGTGCAGTGTGACCAGGATCCCAGTTCTGCGATAAAGAGAACTTGATCTGTAGATGAGAATCTGGTGGCTGGTCTGTCGAGTGCACACATTTACCCCTTTTCCTCTTTCTTTCAGAGAGGTGTGAGACTCAGCCAGCAAAGTTTTCTCTATGGTAGAGAGTTTCTGCTATAACTATTAACCTCCACTTTTGTTTAAAGGCTAAGTTAAGCTTACAAAAGGGTAGGAGACAGTAATACAATGTTACAGTTTTAGTTAAACAACTCTTCCTTGTTTCATATGAATTAAATCACACTGACTGGGCTATGCTTAGTCCAAGTACACATGTGGTGTAGACTTAAAGTCATACACTACAAATCATTCCAATAATCACCAGTATTTATAAATCAGAGTAGCAGTTTTTACCTAGCACAGGCATACTGTTTTCCTGATCAAAATTAATCATTGAATTATTATCTTAACAGACAGAGTTGCATACTGACAAAGTCAGGGTGAACACAAAGAGCAGTGGTCAGATTGTTAACAAAGATCAAAACCCACTGGGAGAGAGCTTTTGCCATATGATGGCAAGCAAACTACTACACACAGAATAATCATTCATCAGTTTGATAAATGTTGCTAAGCATTTGTACAAAGTTACAATGTTAACACACACAGCATACATAAAATCAATACATAGATTCAAAAATGTAAAACAGAGTTCCAACTCACTTTTCCTGGGGAATGAACAGTGAATGACTTGAGATCAAAGAGTTACCAAGAGTTTACTAGGCCTTCTCTGTCCCTTTGTCTTCCTCTGCTCTTGTCTACAGGCAGTCCTGAGGGGTCAGTGAAGTTGCGCCTGTGTGTGCCTAGTATATGAATCTCTCACTTGCCAAATCAAATTTTGACAATCTGTCATTTACCGATCAGGGGTGAGAGGGGGAGGGATTTAGTCTTGTAACCAATCGCCTCAGAAATTGTTTGAACCTACTCGGCACGGGATAATTTATGCATCCGTATAGGTGGCCGTGAGCGCCAGTTAATTTATGCGTCCGCCTAGGTGTGTTCGCGAGCACATGTAGGTGTCTGCGAGCACGGGGATCGCAGGGTGATTGCCTTTATGTCAATTAAGTCGCACGTGGTTCAGGTGGGGGGGGGGGGGGGGGGGGGTGGTGGTGGGGGGGGTGTGGCAGTGAAGAGAGTGGCAACATGCCTGCCTTTGTGTCGCGGGGTAGAGAGGGGGGGGGGGGGTGGGGTGAGATGGGCTATTGTTAGAACGCACATCCCACACGCTGCGTAGTATCGCACAGCATGGGGAGGGAGGGTTGAGAGAGGGGAAGGGAGGTAGGCCGATAAGAACGAAAGGCGGCACGCATTTCCCGTGACGCAATTTTTTTTCCTGTGTCATAGATCGTGTCAGTCGGGCCTTTCGCACCGTACTAAGCAAGAAAGGGGGGGGGGGGGGGGGGGGGGGGGGCAGGTGGGGGTTGAGACGGAGAGTGGGCTTAGATTTGAAATGTATTCTTTGGTTTGGTGCTTTTTAGTGGGGTGTTTTAGTGGGACCGATCGGATGGTGTTGTCAAGCGTCACGTCACAAAGAGGATGGCAGTGCGGTAATGTTCGGGTCTGCTAGATCGTCTCCACCTAAGGCTTTGTTGTTTGGCTTGATCAAAAAAGGCTGTTCAGTGTCCACTCGTCTGCCATCTCACCTTTTTCCATTATGGAGTTGTATGGAAGGGGTGTGTCCATTTGTTTGTGTGTCACATACGTAATCAAACGCGACATACTGTGCCTTTTCCATAGCCTTCAAGATATTGCTCACATCGGAAGATCGCGTAATAAGGTTGGCAAACAAAATACAGTAATGCCTTTTGAATCTGCCATTGCTAAGACCTTAAATCTCATGAAGGGAGGGGAGGGGATTCTTGATGTCAGGAAAGATCCCTTCCTAAATGTGACAGTTACAAACTTCTCTTTCGGAAAACCTCAAACATGTGGGGCTCCTACAAAGAGTTTCCCTCTCAATTTAGAGTACCTGAATACTGATGAAGGTGAGCCATTGACCGAATGTTCCCTCAAAAAACCTGACTTTCAATGCTTTTCTTTTGCTGCTGACTGTCACATCAGCATGTCAGTTCAGTGCAAGTCATGCTCTGTGCAGAGACGCTTATATTTTTTTATTTTTATTTTCATTTTTATTATTATTATTTTTTTTTTTTTGCTGTCCCAACCTCTGCGCCACCTCAGAGGCAATGCACCCACGCCGCTCGTTCCAACACCCTGTCCACAGCCACAGCCTGATTGGCCCTGCCGCAGCCCCGGCACCGGCAATCCACAGGGAACAGTCAATGTCAAGTCGTCGAGGCAACCCACCGGAGGAGACACTGCACTGCCACCGAGTCACTTCGGTGGTGTTCAGTGGCGCCTGTTCTGATCTAACATACGCAGGACACCACCTACTAAAGCCACCCTAC